>MU738751.1:6576-19069 GCA_026770625.1 Nicotiana glauca | reverse complement strand
CAGCTAGGCAAGCCAACTCTTATCTACCTTTTTCATTAGCAGAATTCTTCTTTTAGCAATTAACAATGATAATATAAATACAGCGGAATAAATTAAATGAGCGGAAGACTAAGTTATTAAAACTGAATGAAATGCGGAAATTCAACATAAATCTCTAGCCAAGAACTGGTGGCACATTACTCACGAACCACTAAGAATACTAAATACAATAGTTTGAAATAAATATAAAACTATTTTCTCGAATACACGAGATAACCGACTGAAAATAAAGATAGAGGAGAAGCGGGGCCTGAGGACGCCTGCAAGGCTACCTTTGTGTCTCGTTGGTCTGAACGATAACACCCACGCTACTGTTACTGCTGTCCGAAACCTGGATCTGTGCAAAAAAGCATAGATTGTAGTATCAGCACAACCGACCCGATATGGTGGTAAGTGCATAGCCTAACCACGATGACGTTGTGACGAGGATAGGACCAGACGACCAAATAAACCTGTGCAGTTCAAATATATATATATATATATATATATATATATATATATATATATATATATATATATATATATACTGTGTACACTGTCGAGGGCCGAACGGCAAAAATCATAGATGCATCTATTAACCTGCCAAGGCGAACGACCTGCTCCCATGAGAGTAGTGAAAGTTTACCCCCTCGCAAAATATACTTGCGACGCGGTTGAACATATATTATTCAAGTTATCATAATATCTCTCAATTCTTTCCAAAATCTTGAAATCCTCAACCGCCGCTCTACTCAAGGCAATTAATAAGACTAACCAAATAACGGTGTCAACAAAGCATGTTGTAATCCTAAAACTACTCGGACATAAGCATGAATAGTAGCTAGGTACGGATTCTCGTCACCTCGTGCGTACGTAGCCCCCACAAATAGAAGCACATTTTTATTAACTTTACCCATGGGGTTAATTCCCTCTTACAAGGTTAGAAAATAAACTTACCTCATCTCAAAGCCTACTTTTCGGTCCAAGATTATGTTCAAACCCTCAATTTGGTGCAAAATGACTCGAAACTAGTCAAATGTTATATAAAATAGTCAATACATGGTCAAAAGTTCATATCTTAACATTCAAAGTGATTTCCCAATCCTATTTGAAGAATCCCAAAAATTCATCCCCGGGTCCACGTGCCCGGATTCCAAAAATATTCGAAGAAAGTTGTTACCCATTACCTCATGAACTCAAATATATGATTTTTACTAAGTTCCATAATAAATTTCATGGTTAAATCTTATTTTTATCAAAGCCCTAGGTTTTTACCTAAACCCATGATTTTCACTAATTTATATATAATGATCTATCCATAAAAATGTATTTAACTCGCAATTGGTAGAAATTACTTACCTCAAAGTGTTAGATGGAATCCCCTCTGTAAGATCTCCAAGAATCGCTCAATATTGGAATAAATGATCCAAAAATGACTAAGTCCCACAGTAAATGCAGGTTCTGCCTTATGCGATTTTTGCTTTTGTGGTTTATTGGCAACACCTGCGGCTCCACATTTGCAGAAATTTCATCGCAAATGCGGTCCTCACTTGGATGGCCTAAATCCGCATTTGCAAAAAAAATGGCTTTGTTCTGCGATGTTGCTCCTGCGGCAGATGAGTCGCACCTGCGCTTGGGTCGCTTCTGCGGTCCTTTGACCTCCTGCGGTCGCGCATTGTGCCCACCTCGTCCACACATGCAATATCTGGGCTGCTTCTACGCCCTTTTGGCTCACTTCTGCGAGCTCTCACCTGTGATCATAGCCTCGCATGTGCGATTACACCAGAAGTCTGTTGCTTCAGCTGATGCTTCCCAAGTCCAAACTTGGTTCGCGACCGTCCGATTAACATCCGACGCCCCACCCAAGCATACCAACAAGTTTGAAATCATAAAACAGACTTGCTCAAACTCTCAGAATGCACAAAACAACCTTAAAACTAAGAATCACACCCCAAATCAATTGAATCCAAAATAATGAACTTCAAGTTCTTCAGTTTACTCCCAATGTGCCGAAACCTACTTAAACTACTCGGAATGATACCAAATTTTACGTGTAAGTCTTAAATGATATTACGGAACTATTGTCGGTCTCGAAATTCCATTTGGAACTCGATATCACCACAACCTACTCCAAACTAAATTTAAAGAACTTAAAAAACCTTCAAAGAACCAACTTTCACTATTAGGCGCCAAAACGCTCCCGGGTCATCCAAAACCCGATCTTAACATACGCCCAATTCCGAAATCATCATACGAACCTATTGGAACCGTCAAATCCTGATTCTGAGGTCGTTTTCTCAAATATTAACCGAAGTCAAACTTTGCCTTTTTAGCCAACCTTAAAGAACCAAGGGTTCGTTTGGTAGAGTGTATAAGAATAGTGCAGATAAGGTGTATTAGTAATGCATGGTTTATTAATGCACGGGTTAGTAATGCAAGCATTAGTTATGCAGATATTATTTCTTATCTATTGTTTGGTGTGGTGCATTAAAAATTATAATGCATTGCATAATTTTTAAGAAAAATAGTTATTTAAAAATGCCCTCCATATTCTCTAGGTTTAAGGGACTTTAAGGACAATTTTGTCTTTAACTATACTAATGCATGCATTAATAGCCTTGAAATTACTAGTGTCATGGTTTTCTATGCATTACTTATACATAGGATAATACCAAGTATGATGTAATTAGTTATGCACAAGTTGAAAAAATATACCAAACAAGGTATTAGTAATGCACATAACTAATGCTTGCATTATTTTTTCTAATACCTCCTACCGAACGAACCCCAAGTGTTCCGATTTCAACCCGAACTCTTCCAAATCTTGAACTAACCATCCTCACAAGTCATAAAATAGTAAAAGCACCTACGAAAAGTATTACTTAGGAGAACAAAGTTCTAGAAAGCAAAACGACCGATGGAGTCATTACAAATTTTCCTTTGCATAATCGCTGGTCCTATATCAAAGGTGTGAATATGAACGTTTATTTAGCTATTCGACTGTTGTTGCGGGGTATTCATGTTAAAGAAGAAGATTAAAATGTTAAATTAATTTTTGTATTATGTTATTGGTATTGAAATAAAATCTTAATCGTTCTTGCTAAAAGTACTTAATTAAGTACTTAATGCAATTTACATTGTAAGTGATTCTTATTTCTACTTTTTCTTAGACTAACAATTAGTAAAATACATGTATAACAAGTATCTAACAATCTGAAGGTACTTACCTTTTGGCTGGCTTGCTAATTGTGTGAGAATTATAATGCATCATTTATTTATACACGAGATTAAAATGTAATAATTATTTTTACGGTAAATAATAATAAAAATTATTATGCGTTGATTAATTAAGAAGAAAAAAAAGACAGCCATTGCAAGTGCTTGAGAATGAGTTCGCCCTTTTCTTGTTACAGTAAATGTTGCAATTGAATTAGCTCTCGATACAGTAGATAAGAGTTCTTGGTGTAAGCATAACCATAGTTGACTAGATATTTACCGTGGTTGAATTACAACGAACAAAAATGGTAGCTTAGGGTGGAGTAGATTCGACAATATGCCACAAGGTTACCCGAGTTCACAAGTAGCATTGCTTATCCTTTTCTTAATTAAGATGGAGTTGGTGTTTAGTGTATGTATAGGTCAAAAATCTGACCTAGGAGATTCAGCACGAGGAGGTAATTTTCGTGAGAATTGCAATTTATCATGAGCAGTTTGGCCGAGGTCGATCAGCGGCGAATGGAACAAGTCGTTGTGGCTCATCAGGGCCGAGGTCGATCAGTGGCGAACGAAACAAGCTGTTGTGTCTCATCAGGGCCGAGGTCGAACAACAAGGGACAAAAAAAACTGCTAGTATAACTTTGGAACTTTCAAAGGGAATATTCTTTCCGTTGTACCTTTTTGGGTTTTTCGGGAATATCCCATATATATAGTAGGAGAGATAAGGCCAAAGCCATGCACTATTCCATTTGATAAGAACGCTTTTGAAAAATAAGGTCCCTAGAAAAATATAAAGAACAACTTTAGGAGAAAGATTCAAATCTTATATTCAATCCATTGTCATTTCTAACAGATCTAAGAAAGCGCATAATATTCTCTCATATTCTTGTTGTTCATCATTGTCAGAAGAGGGAATCATTCACTTCTCTCATTATTTGGTGAATATTCCTCCTTATTTACATTTAATGTTATTTGTTACTTACTCTGAACACATCAACAATAGCCACATTTATTATGTTTTGCATAAAAATGTTATATCGTGGTCCCACATTATTCATATAAACTAATTTTAGATCTAGAGACATTATCTTAAACTTGTAGCAATCCCTTAACCTTTCACTTAATTAGTTTAACAAAGAGTTTCACACTTTTTGGTCAAACAATTTGGCACCATTTGTGGAGATTTTCTAGTTAAAATTTTAGTTTCTCTAGATCTAAAAAATGCAAAAAGCCTACACTTGTGTACACAAATCTAACATGGCAGGCAACGGAGAGGAAAAGAGGAAAGCAATAGCCGACCTCACCACCAACCTCCTCCACACCGTCAACGAAGTCAATGAAACTGAGAGTGAAGATATAACACCAGATACCTCACCCGCGCGAAACAGCTCACCCCTTTTCACGGCAGCATCACAACCTCACACGGAAAAGCGGCCTCTACATCCACAACAGAAGAGGCACCACCGGTAATGAAAAGGCTGCTCGAGGCATAGTTGACAAGCACGTTGATCAGCATACTCGACAAGCCCGTTCAAAGGTCAAACCGAGAAGATGCAAGAGTTGGCGTCGCATCAGCGACAGACGAGCAACACGCCCCCCTATAACAGGTATTACTCACAATGTTAGTGATGTAGGTAACAACACCCTCATAGCCATTCTAAGGAAAATGGAGAAGATGGAGAAGGAGAACAAAAAGCTCCACGACCAAATGAAAGAACATCAAGAAAGGGTAGACAAAATACCGAGCGCCCCAAAACTCCTACCAAAAAGGAATGTCAGTTTGTTTATTGAGAAGCCATACAGCGACGAAGCTGCACCACACGCAATACCCAAAACCTTTAAAATGTCATCATACCTAAAAATATACAATGGCACAACAGACCCTGAAGATCATGTGACTCATTACATGACTACAGTAAAAGGCAACGACCTCGCCAAGAGCAAGTTTTGTCTATCTTATTACAGAAGTTTGGTGAAACCCTCACCAGGGCGCATTGACTTGGTATTCATAGCTATCCGCACGCTCAATTGCAACATTTGAAGAGATAGCCGACAAGTTCGTAACGGCCCATGCCGGAGAGAAAAAGGCAGAGGCAAGAGTAAATGACACATTTGCCATCAAACAATCACCTGGAGAGGGACTAAAGGACTTCCTTGCTCTATTTAACCGAGTAAGGATGACCTTACCAAACGTATCGAAAGGAATGACCGTGGCAGCCTTCCAAAACGGGCTGAACAGAAGTTGTTCGAGGGTGACCATAAAACTACTAAGCCGCCTCATAAGATATCCCCCGACCACTTGGGAGGAAATACACAATGCTTATTGTGCCAAAGTTCAAGCTGACGAAGATGATCTGAATAGGCCAACCCAACGGTTAACTCGGTACAAGCCAAGTCTAGAAAGGACCGGAGAAACAACAATAGGAGAGATCAAGCTGGACCCCGACCTAATCGAGAAAGACATCAACCCTACGTCAGAAGCACCCTCATGCCGCCCCCCGCCATGATGAAGGCCCGTCCAGGCCACGAACAGGAACCCACCAAAGCGAGAGAGGTATGCCCCCTTTATTATCTGCTCACAATTCTATGTTTCCCCCTCAGAAATAGTCTACACACTAGAGAAGCTCGGCCCAAAAGTGAAGTGGCCACAGAAGATAAGGTCTGACCCGAGCACTAGAGAGTCAAATTCCCCTTGTGAATTCCACCAGGAGAGGGGTCATAAAACTGAGGACTGCATCGCCCTAAGACAAGAGGTCGTGAACATGCTTCACCAAGGACAGTTGAAAGAACTGACGAGTGACCGAGGGAGAGCCAACTTTGCCCGAGGACGAGAATAGCACTAAGGACCTCCCAAACCACCTTCCCCAGCTCTAACCATTCAAATGATCGTCGAAAGGGTCAACGACGCGTCGATGAATAGTATGAAGCCCAAAAAATCAAACGGTCGATCACTCAAGAATGGTACGACGAACTCAAAGAAAGTATAATCTTTGATAAGTCGGATACCTACGGTTTGGTCTTTCCTCACTATGACACAGTTGTCATTACTTTACGAATTTTAGATACTGATGTAAAATGTATTATGGTTGATGATGGGAGCGATGCATGCATCATCCACCCTCGAGTGCTCGCATAAATGAAGCTCGATGATAGGATAGTTCCACGATGTATAACGCTGTATAATGGAGCAAAGCGAGTCACCGTATGGTGTGACTCTCAACTCGTCATTAATCAAGTCATAGGTACTTTTTAAATCAAGGAACAAAGACTGCAAAAATACCAGGCCGAGATTTGCAAGTTGTTACCCGAGTTCGATGAATGCCAACTCGACCAAATCCCTCGAGCTCAAAATATCATAGTGGATGGCCTCGCCAAACTGGCAGCGGCCACTAAAAGCATAATCAAAGAATGGAATGTGGTCACTCTCCTCCACTCATCGATCGATCAAATAGAGGTACGAACGCAATCGCATTGTCACATATTTGCAGGATGCGGTGCTTCCAAAAGATAAAAAAGAAGCCAAAAGCTTCGAATGCAGGTAGCCAGGTACAACATCATCAACAACGACTTGTATAAAAGGACGTATGGCGACCCCTTGACAAAATGCTTGTCGACGCGCCCCTTTTTCCCCCTTCTTCGGGTTTACGACATTATGGACAAAACAACTCTTATTCCCTTTTGAGGAATCGAGTTATGGATTTTGGAGAGTCGCCACCTAATGATTATAGTGCATTAGGACACTTTAAAGAGAAGAAGCGATTTTGAAAGAAAACCAGAGTTCGGGTAAGGGCTTGAGATTATCTCGAGGGGAAGGTGTTAGGCACCCCTCAAGATCCACTAGTGTGGTTCCCGGTCATGCTTTAATTGTGACTTTAAAAGAAAGGGAACACGTAAGGTTTGCACATAGCAATTACAGATAAGTTTGAAAGTTTTAGGGAAAAAATGACATAAATGATAAAAAGAAGGATTAATTGGAAGGAAACATAATTTTAAGAAAAAAACATTATACACAAATAAAGAAAAGGAAAGGGGTCCTAGGTTTAAATACAATATGGATCACATCAATGCAATACCCAGCAATCACTCCTCAAAAGAGGGGTCGCACGAGATATTAGCGCACCGGTCATCATATCCATATTCTACCCTTCCCACCCCGTTAAGGTATTTAAACGTGTGGATTGGTCACGAGTGCTTATTGCGTGCTATTACCCGTCCCGTCCTATAAGTCCTAGAGGGTGTTTTAGGACCACTATTCCTATAAGGTGAGGACTAGGTTGAACCCTTAGGTTTAAAGGCCAAAATACTAAGCGACATACAAAAGCAAATAGGACTTCATATAAGGGATCACGTAAAGGCATGTAAAAGGCTCAAATACCCCTCCACGAATAGACATACAATTAGCACGCCTCAATCACATTTAAGGTCTAAGGGAGTGAGAGTTTAAAATCTGGAATATTCGAAAATAGATTAGAATAGAAGCTGAAAGTTTGGGCAGAATTTGGCAGGAGAGTTGGAAAAACTGAAGATAAAGCAGTAAAATACGTAGCATTTAGGAATAGAGGAAAACATTTTTTTCAAACACATTTAAGGCCATATACGTATGCAGTACCCTGCGAACAGGAGAAGATAACATAATTTCCGACAGGTAGGGTAGAAAACGTATAGCACCAGTGTAAAAGAGAAAGAGGAGTAAGTACATTAGTATTAAACACATCACAAAAGACGTTTAAAAGCACAGTACTCTGCTATTTCTTAGAAAATAGTAGTTTAGTTCCGGACTGAAAAATAACATATAGCGGAGACGTAAAAGTTATTCAGGATTGCGAAAAAAGAGAGAGAGAGAGAGAGAGAGAGAGAGAGAGATAGAGAGAGAGAGAGAGAGAGAGAGAGAGTACTGAATATATTAGTGTCAAAAATATAGTCTTTGAAAATTACATAAGTCGTAATACTCTAATAAGGTTTTAGGGAAAATAGTAGTCCAGTCTTGGACTGGAAAAGTAACTTGGTTGAAAACATATAGGTGAAAAAGTAAGACGGGAATTTAGTAGTAAAACCAAACGGACTTCAGGGAGGCAAACAAGTTTGGGCAATTTAAAGAGGTCGAATGGCTTAGACTTAAGACGATTAATCAATTTTATCCGGCCTAAGGCTTGCCTAGGCGTTGTAAAAGAAAGCGGACATGCACCTCGTTTTCCAACTTTGTAGAAACCCTGTTAACCAGCCTTATGTGATTGAATAACTAATGAGATGGCCAAAACATTGCAAGTGGACTCCTAATTGCATGATATCTAATGCACGTAATAGTCCTAAGACATGATATCTAAATGCAGTAGTAGAGCTTTTAATTGTCAACTGATTATGGTTATGAAAAATAACAGACTGAAAGCAAAGGAACCTAGGAGCAGGATTTCTATATGTAGAATGCATGCCTTATACATGATTTCTATTGCATGAATAGGTAAGTAAAATCCTATAGACATGTTCTCTACCCGTACCCTTAACTAAACATGCATAACCCTCCCCAATTTCACTATAAACCCCCATTGTTCTTTACAAGTTATTACAGATCAAGTAATTAAATTACAGTAGTGAAGAGTAAAACAAGAAGTTATTCTATAGGGAGCCTTCAGCCAGGCCCAAATCTCCAACCTCACTACTTTAGAGTTTCACAGCCTTTACCAAGGGTTTGGGTGCGGCAAAGCTCCCTGAGGGCCCATTGGGGCCCTTGGCCAATACCAGGCACCCAAAACAAATTAACAAGACAAGTGCAAGTATGGAATTACCAGCCTTGTGCATCAAAGTTCAGTGGGTACTCAAGGTACCCAAAGCAATGCCTACACTAAGGGGGTAGAACCTAAGTTCTAGGAGTAGTAAGATTGTGATAGGATTTGAAGAAGTTGAGTTGAAAACAATTGAAAGAGGATTCACATGAAAAACAGTTTTGAGAGAAAAGTAATCAATTGAGTTCGAAAACAGTTAATATGGGACCAGTTTTGAAAGCAAAGAGTCACACAGTACTCAGAGAACACAAACAGGGGCAGGGGGAAAGGGAACAAATAACTCACAAGCAAGAACACTGAACATCAAAGAGAAGTACTTCACAATAACCAGGCATGTTTCAAACAAAGGGGTAAGGGTCTTAACAGCATTAGATTGACAGATTCACACATCAGGAAAAGGTTCAGGGTTACTTAATAGCTAAAAGGGTCCTGAATACACGCTAATAGGGTACAGGGGTGAGGGAGAATAAGGAGAAACATGCAGGAAACAAGCACAGGCATGCCAGACTATATTAATCAGCACAAAGGCATGCTAATTGCAGTAAGAGCAACAAAACCATAAGTAGAAGCATGCAAGAAACAAAAGGAAGTGTAACACAAATAGAAACATATTGCTTTTGGGGCTGTAAATCAAATAGGAGACATACCAGTTGAAGGTAAAGTAATACAGGGTAGTGGTGAGTTATAGTATGCAAGATGGTATGCAGAGAGAGCAGCAGTATAGAGAAGCAGCAACAATAGCAAAAGTGAGCAGCAATAGCATTAGTGAGCAGCAATAGAAGTGAGCAGCAGTATAATGGAATATTGAAATAGTCTAAAACTCAGCCTGAGTTTCAAACTGGTCGAGCAACCAGTAGTTACAAGAGAAGTGAGAGAGATTGTGTGAAACAAAGAGAGAGTACTGAATATTTTTTGTGTGAGAGAGAGTTCAGAATAATTCTGTTCATGTACTAAGCGAGAAGAGAAGAGGAGTACTTATAGTTTTTTGAAAACCAATAGAGAATAGAGTAACAGGTACATAATTATAGAAACAGTACCAAATTGAATCAATCACAGGACTTAATTCAATTAAAGTAGGGATTCATGATTCGAATGGGAGTATAGGTTATCAAGTAAGGAAAAGAATCAGTCATATGACTGATTATACCATAGTAAGAAGTAGTATGCAATAAGGGCTAGATACACAATGCTTCAAACAAGGAAAGTATATGCTGAATACTTAAAAAAGATGTTTAAGTGCACAAACATGGTAAAAATATAAATCAACTCTGAAAATCAGTCAAAGAATCACGGACAATACCAAAATTAGAGGGAATCAGTACCAAGTATAGAAAGCAACTCACAAGTAAGGAAACAATTTGAAAAATCAATGTTAGAACCCTTAAGGAAAACACATACAAATCAGGGATTCAAAGAGATGCTCGGAATTAACAGAATATTCATTAAAGAGAAGCATTTAAACTTATTTAAACACAATAGTCACAAAGCTAAGAACCCTAAGTAAGGAATCATATAAACAGTGGAGAGTCGGAACCCTAGTAAAGATTTAAAGCGTGGAACTTGGACTAACTCGGAAACAAACAAACTCATAACATGGCACAAACATAGGCATATTCACATAATACTCAAAAGAAACAGAAGGCATGGTGATTTTGAAAGGGGGTCGGAAACCCTAGTTTTGAAAAGAGGAACAAGAACGTTTTAAAAACTTGAACTAATCGAAGATATCGAGTAATAAGTAGTGTAGAACTCAAAGAATAAACTAGAAATCGTTTAAAAAGACGTAGATTAAGAGATTCAAGCAAAATTAGGGTTTGCAATAAAATCAGTGAGATGAGGAACCTAGTCGTGAAACTTGTTAACGACGACATTTAAAGCATCATCGGACCAAAACCCACCGGAGAAAGGCCGGAGATAAGCCAAGCGAGGTTCCAGGGGCCGCCTTTCATGGTGGATGTCTCTGGGGATTCAAGGCTCAGATAGAAGCAATGAGACGAGGTTTCATGGCAGCTAGAGGTCGAGAGAAGTGAGAATGGAGTTGGCTGGAGAGGCGACGAAACCCATCGGAGAAGAAAGAGAGAACCAGAAGGTTCTAGAGAGAAGGGAGAGCGAACGTTAGAGAGAGACCGGTCTTTGAGAGAATGAGGGGTCAGGGGGGTAGGTTAGGCTTTAATTTAGGTAATATAATCTGGGCCGTTGATCTCATTTGATCAACGGCTCAGATCAAAACCCAGCTGGACCGGGTATCCGAATGGAGTATGGGTCGGATCCTAATTGAAATTGGGTTGGGTTAAAATGGGGTTAAAATTGGGGTGAATTTGGGGTCAAATGTGGTTATAATTGAAATGGAAATAGGCTAGCCTTTGAATAGCCACTTTTCCCTTTTTTAATTAGTTAAAATAGTTAAAAATAATTTCAAAACAAATTGAAAACACAGTACTAATTGATAACATTTAAAAATTAATTTAAAAATATCTGGAGAAATTTTATAATTATAAAACACGGTTAATTATAACATAGGCTATAATTGCATTTTGTACAATTTAGCTTAAAAATATCGAATAAATTTATAAAAAATATGCAAAAATCACCTTTATCATATTTGGTATAAATATAATGATGGAAAATAACTGACTCATAAAAAGGACAATTTTGGAATAATTATTGAGGTTTTATACCGTTAAAATAGATAATAAATTAATTCTAAAAATTTTAATGAATTGGGGAAAATACTAAAACCTTTGGGGATGCTTATATATGCATATAAATACTATTTGAAAGTATTTTTGGGGTATAAAAATACATAGGAAAAAATTAGGTATCAACAGCTGCCCCTCTTTACCCGAGGAGGATGAAAGAGTTGTCGGGAAAAGATAAGATGGCCAATTTTGACTGGAATTGGCGATCGCGAAAGAATTTTGACCGCGCTCTGGTTTCTGAGCTGCCTACATATCCCTGATTTTACAGGAATCAGGCCATATGTAGTTCAGGAACCAATGATGGGGATTAGGAAAAAAATGGACGCGATGGTCTAGTTTGAGAAAGGTTACGAAGTCGAACAGGTTGCAAAAACCCGGAGCGAGAGCGCTCCCGCTGAGACGGCCATTTTCCAGCCAGAGTACCTATGAATGAACGACGCAATGTATATTTGCGCATGATTTAAACATGATGCAAGTTCCCGTTTGGACCATGAAAGCTGTCTTTGGATGGTTAGGATGACGTCCTCAAACTATGATGTCCCGGGCCACGAAGAGCATAAAGTAAAGATTCGCAGGCCATGAAATAATGTTCTCGGGCTTACAGATGGTGCCTCCGAACTATGACGCCTTTGAATAGGTTGGCGATCTTTCAGCCCATGAGAAGGTGGCAATCTTTTAGCTAAAAGAATGCAAAGGATGGCGATCTTTCAGCCAGAGTGAGAATTTAAATTGCAGGTAGCGATATTTCAGCCGTTCGAAGAATAAAAAGTGGCGATATTT
>MU738747.1:0-23343 GCA_026770625.1 Nicotiana glauca | reverse complement strand
ATAGATCCGGAGCAGATCTAAAAATAAATCGAAGGAACCTCAGAGATTAGGGTTTCGTAAGAAACCCAGGTGATGAGAAAGGCTTTGGAAACCATCGATCTGAGCAGGAAAGTCGAAGGTCGAACTCGAATAGCCATGACTGGCTGGACAAAGGTTGAAGACGACCGAAGAACAGTCATCGAGCCAAGGCTTGGTCGAAACCCTTCAAGACCCGGTCATAGGACCTTAGAAACGAGCACGCAGAAGCCATGAGAGGCTAGTATATGCCTCCGATGAGCCTGAGAAGCCATAGATTAGGGTTTCAGTGAGAGGCGGCGGCTAGGGTTTGAGGTGAGTTGAGAGAGAGTTGAGAGAGGAGGGGATTCAGAGGCGGCGATCGAGAAAAAATGAGATAGGGTTTAGGGATTGCTTGAATTAAAAAGGAAAGGGAAGAGGGGAGCCGTTGATCTTTTAGATCAACGAGTGGGATTGAGCGGGTTAAATGGGGATCGGGTTGGGTATGACAGGAAAGGGGTATGGATCGGGTTGAAAGTGGTAATTGGGCTGGGTATTTTGGGCTCAATTTGGGGTTAACTGGGGATTAAATTGATGCTATATTTGCAATTGAAATGGCTATGTGTTAAATAGCTGATTTTCCCCTTTAATTTATATAAAAAATAGTTAAAAATGATTTTAAACAAATTAAAAGCACTGAAATAATTAATAATATGTAATCATTAATCTAAAAATACTGGGAATAATTTTATAATTGTAAAATGCCATTAATCGTAATATAGGCTATAATTACAATTGTATGCAATTTAGCTTTAAAAATGCCAAATAAATTCGTAAAAATATGCAAAAATTACCTTAATTATATTTTGGTGTAAATGTGAGAATAAAATGAGTTGTTCACCAAAAATGATAATTTTGGGAATAATTATTGGATTTTGTTATATTAAAAAAAAGGCTATAAATTGGTTTAAAAATCATGCCAAAACTCTTGGGTGTGCTTATATATGTACAAATATGCTATTTTGGAAGTGTTTTGGGCATAAAAATACTTAGGGGAAAAATTGGGTATCAACAGTCGTGCGATATTTTGACATCAATTCTAAACTTCTGACTCTATTCTCTCCCAGATGGTGAGGACACGTGCTAATCGAGATGATCAGGCACCCGCGCCCCCTACTACAGCCTTCAGAGGCTGGGGCCAGGGTAGAGGTCGAGGAAGTGCACGTGGTGCAGCTAGAGCACCTGCACAAGCTACCACCGAGGCACAACCAGCAGATCCTGTCGGAGCCCAGGCACCTAGCATGCCTACTACTGCCACTACTACTCCAGCTCTCCAGGAGACTTTGGCTCAGTTCATGAGTATGTACACTACCTTGGCTCAGGCAGGGTTGCTTCCCCTTGCTGCAGCCACAACCCAGGCCGAGGGAGGAGCGCTGGCTCCCTCCGTCTGCACTCTTGAGCAGTGAGTGCAGGTTTAGCATTCTCCCAAGATCATTCCCGTACTGCTTGTTATGTCAGTTCATCTCGAGGACGGGCCAGCTACTTCAGAGGACGAGCAGCGGAGACTTGAGAGGTTCAAGAAGTATGATCCCCCAGTATTCAGTGGATTAACATCAGACGATGCCTTGGGATTTCTAGAGGAGTGTCACCGTATTCTTTGCACTATGGGCATAGTGGAGTCTAGCGGGGCTACTTTCACTGCCTTTTAGCTTCGGGGAGCCGCCTATGATTGGTGGCGCACTTATGAGATAGACATCCAATCGAGGCTGCTTCACTGACTTGGACCCAGTTCTCAGATATGTTCATGAGAGAGTTTGTCCCCCAGAGTCTCAAGGACGCATGGCGTACAGAGTTTGAGCATTTGCACCAGGGTTATAAGACCATTTCGGAGTATGCTATTCGTTATTCTAGATTGGCCAGGAATGCACCAGCCTTGGTTGCTATAGCTCGGGAGAGAGTTCGTAGGTTCATTGAGGGTCTTATCCCACCCATCAGATCTAGCATGGCTCGAGAGTTAGATATGGACATTTCTTATCAGCAGGTAGTGAGCATTGCTAGGAGGATTGAGGGTATGCTCTCCAGGGAGTGAGGGGAGAGGGAGGCTAAGAGGTCTCGAGAGTCGGGCCACTACTCTAGTGCCCGTACCCCAGCAGAAGGTCGTCATGGTAGGGGTTATATGGGTCACCCCGTTTATTCAGCTCTTCCAGCAGCCAGCAGTGCTCCAGCTTTGCCTATACCTCAGGAGCCTTACTATGCACCTCTAGTTTCTAGCACGCCTCATGCAATGGGTGCATTCAGAGGTCAGTCCAGTAGGTCTGGCTCGAGCTGCTCACAGCCACAGTGCCCTCCCAGAGCTTGTTTTCAGTGTGGAGACACTCGCCATGTGGTGAGAGATTGCCCTAGACTTGGTAGGAGTGTGCCCTCACAGACTTCTCAGCCACAGCACGCTCAGCAGAGTTCTCAGGCCATGATCACAGCTCCAGCTGCTACCCCACCTGCCCAGCCGACTAGGGGCGGAGGTCGGGGAGATAGAGGTCGCCCTCGAGAGAGTGGCCAGGCAAGATATTATGCTATTACTGCTCGTACCGAGGCTGTTGCCTCCGAATCCATCATTACAGGTATTATACCGGTTTGTCACAGAAAGGCATCGGTTCTATTCGATTCGGGCTCTACTTATTCTTATGTGTCTTCTTACTTTGCTCCACATTTGGGTGTGCCTCGGGATTCTTTGAGTGCCCCCATTTATGTTTCTACTACTGTGGTTGAGTTATTGTTACTCGGTATGGTTACTCGGTATGGTTGATTTTGATATTATTTTGGGCATGGACTGGTTGTCGCCCCATTTTGTTATTCTTTATTGTCACGCCAAGACCGTGATGCTGGTTATGCCAGGTATTCCACGTATTGAGTGGAGTGGTACTTTAGATCACACTCCCAGTAGAGTTATCTCTTTTCTTAAAGCTCAACGCATGGTTGAGAAGGGTATGCAGCGTATTTAGCTTATGTGAGAGATGTCTGCGCTGACACCCCTTCTGTTGATTCAGTTCCAGTGGTACGGGATTATCCCGATGTGTTTCATACTGATCTTCCGGGCATGCTGCCCGATAGAGATATTGATTTTGGCATTGATCTGTTTCGGGGCACTCAACCCATTTCCATTCCTTTGTATCGTATGGCTTCTCCTGAGTTGAAGGATTAGTTATAGGAATTGCTTGGTAAGGGTTTTATTTGACCTAGTGTTTCACTGTGGGGTGCCCCTATTTTGTTCGTGAAGAAGAAGGATGGTTCCATGCGTATGTGTATTGATTATCGCCAGCTGAACAAGGTTACAGTAAAGAACCATTATTCTTTGCCTCGTATTGATGATCTGTTTGACCAACTTCAGGGTGCGCATGTGTTTTCTAAGATTGACTTGCGCTCAGGTTACCATCAGTTGAAGATTCGGGAGCTAGATATCCCAAAGACTGCCTTCAGGACTCGGTATGGTCATTACAAGTTCCTTGTTATGTCATTTGGGCTGACCAATGCCCCAATAGCTTTCATGCATTTGATGCACAGTGTCTTCATACCATATCTTGACTCGTTCGTTATTATTTTTATTGATGATATTTTGGTGTATTCCCGGAGTTGAGAAGATCATGAGCAACACCTGAGGACTGTGCTTCAAACCTTGAGGGAGAAGAAGTTATATGCAAAGTTCTCAAAATGTGAGTTTTGGTAGAGTTCTGTGGCATTCTTAGGCCACGTGATTTTGAGTGAGGGTATTCGGGTGGATCCGAGGAAGATATAGGCCGTATAGAGTTGGCCCAGGCCATCCTCAACTACAGAGATTCACAGTTTCCTTGGTTTGGCGGGTACTGCGGTTATTTTGTGGAGGGATTTTCATCGATTGCGGCCCGTATGACTAGATTGACCCAGAAAGGTGCCCCATTTCAGTGGACAGAGGAGTGTGAGGCGAGCTTTCAAAAGCTCAAGACAGCTTTGACTACAACCCTAATCTTGATGTTGCCTACTGGTTCGGGATCTTATACTGTCTATTGTGACGCCTCGAGAGTTGGCTTTGGAGCGGTGTTGATGCAGGATTGTAGGGTGATTGCCTACATATCCAGACAATTGAAGATACATGAAAAGAATTACCCTGTCCACGACCTTGAGTTAGCTGCCATTATTAATGCCTTGAAGATCTGGCATCATTATTTGTACGGTGTGCCTTGTGAGATCTATACTGACCATTGGAGCTTGCAACACTTTCTCAAGCAAAAGGATCTAAATATGCGTCAGAGGAGGTGGATAGAGATGCTGAAGGATTATGATATAACTATCATGTATCACCCGGGCAAGGCAAATGTGGTGGCGGATGCCTTGAGTTGCCAGGCAGAGAGTTTGGGGAGTTTGGCATATCTACCAGCTTTAGAGAGGCCTATGGCGATGGATGTTCAGGCCTTAGCCAGCCAGTTTGTGAGATTGGATCTTTCGGAGCCCAGTTGGGTTCTAGCTTGTGTGGTTTCCCGGTCTTCCTTATTTGATCGTATCATGGAGCAACAGTATGAAGACCCTCATTTACTTGTCCTTAACGACAAGTTTCAGCATGGAGATGCCAAAGATGTGACCATCAGAGATGATGCGGTATTGAGGATGCAAGGCCAGATTTGTGTGCCCAATGTTGATGGTCTTCGAGATGTTGATTCTAGCAAAGGCCCATAGTTCGTGGTATTCCATCCATCCGGGTGCCGCGAAGATGTATCAGTACTTGAGGCAGCACTAATGGTGGAGGCAGATGAAGAAAGATATAGTTAGTTATGTGTCTAGATGCCTCAACTGCCAGCAAGTGAAGTATGAGCACCAGCACCCGGGTGGGTTGCTTCAGCAGATAGAGATTCCGGAGTGGAAATGGGAGCGCATCACCATGACCTTTGTATCTGGACTCCCACGGACCTTGAAGAAGTTTGATGCCATTTGGGTCATTGTAGATCGGCTGACCAAGTCTGCTCATTTCATTCCTGTGTGTACCACTTATTCATCGGAGCGATTGGCGAAGATTTATATCCGGGAGATCTTTCGTTTGCATGGTATTCCAGTTTCTATCATTTCGGACAGAGGTACTCAATTTACATCGTGGTTCTGGAGAGCCGTGCAGCAGGAGTTAGGCACTCGGGTGGAGTTGAGCACAACATTTCACCCCCAGACGGACGGACAGTCTGAGCGCTCTTTTTAGAATTTTAAGTATATGCTCCGTGCGTGTGTGATTGAGTTTGGAGGGTCTTGGGATCATTTCTTGCCATTGGCGGAGTTTGCTTACAAAACCAGTTATCACTCCAACATTCAGATGGCATCGTATGACGCTTTATATGGTAGGAGGTGTAGATCTCTGGTGGGTTGGTTTGAGCCGGGTGAGGCCAGGCTATTGGGTACAGAGTTGGTTCAGGATGCATTGGAGAAGGTTAAGATGATTCAGGATGGACTCCGTATAGCCCAGTCCAGACAAAAGAGTTACGCGAACAGGAAGGTTCGTGATGTTTCATATATGGTTGGTGAGTGGGTTCTGCTTCGGGTCGCGCCTATGAACGGTGTCATAAGGTTTGGGAAAAAAGGAAAGTTGAGTCCGAGGTTTATTGGCCCTTTTGAGATTTTGAGGCGAGTTGGGGAGGTTGCTTATGAGCTTGCCTTACCTCCCAGTTTGGCCGGGGTTCATTCGATATTTCATGTTTTGATACTCCGGAGGTATCACGGTGACCCGTCACACGTGTTGGATTTCAGTTCAGTCCAGTTGGACAAGGATCTATCCTATGTTGAGGAGCCAGTGGCTATATTGGACATGCAGATCAGAAAGTTGAGGTCAAAGAACATAGCTTCAGTAAAGGTTCAGTGGTGGGGTCTGCCAGCCGAGGAGGCGACATGGGAGACCGAGCAGGATATGCGCAGCAGTTACCCTCATCTTTTCACTACTTCAGGTATGTTCTCTATGCTCATTCGAGGACATGACATTCTGTTATTTTGGTTTTCCGGGACGTTCGGTGTTGGGTTTCGGAGAGTTTTGAGACACTTAGTCCCTAAATGAGATCTTAAGTGTTAAAAAATGGCCTGTAGTCAGAATAGTGTGAAGACGACCTCAGAATGGAAATCTGATGGCTCTGTTAGCTTCGTTAGGTGATTTCGGGGTTGGGAGTATGTTCGAAATGTATTTTGGATGTCCGTAGCACATTTAGACTTGAAATATCGAAGTTTGAATTTTTGAAGTTTTCGGTTCGATAGTGAGATTTTGATCCGAAGGTCGGATTGGAATTCCGGAAGTTGCAGTAGCTCCTTCATGTCATTTGGGATGTGTGCGCAAAATTTCAGGTCATTCAGACGTGTTTTGGTTAGGTTTTTGATCGAAAGCGAGTTTTGATGGAAATTGAAGTTCTTAGGTTCAAATCCTTGTTTAATTCGAGTTTCCGACATTGTTTTAGGTGATTTAAGGATTGTTACAAGTTTGAAATGTGTTATGGGATATGTCCGTAGGTTTGGTTGAGGTCCTGGGGGCCTCGGGTGTGTTTCGGATGCTTAACGGAGCATTTTGGAGTTGTAAATATTGCAGAAAATCCTTCAGCAGTTGCAGGTCCTAGATTCTTCTTCGCGTTCGCGAACCTCCCATCGCGTTCGCGTAGCTTTGATTTCCTTCTTATTCGCGTTCGCGACCCCTCTCACGCGGTCGCATAGTGTAATCCTGGAGGGGGGCCAGTTCCTTATACCCGTTCGCATACCCTCCCTCGCGTTCGCGTAGCCTCAGCAAATTTCCCATCGCGTTCGCATAGGCTGTTTCGCGTTCGCATAGCGCAACTCTTGGACCTTACATTTTTTCCTTCATCGCATTCGCACATAGGTGTCGCGTTCGCGTAGCTTCATGTCCCCAGGCCTTTGCGTTAGCACTTTACCCATCGCGATCGCGAAGGGTAATTTTTGTATCTTCAAGTTTTCTTCTTCGCGAACGCGAGCTCACCTCTGTGTTCACGATGCATTAAAGTGTTGGACAATATTTAATATTTCAAAAATGAGGGCTAGCTATTTTAATCAAAATACAAGCTTGGGAGCTCGGATTTTGGAGCAATTTCGAGGGGTTTTCGAAGGCAACGATTGGGTAACGATTCTCTACCCTCTTATGCTTAAAACCCACAAATCTAATCACGAATTCTTCTTTAATTTCGGATCTTTGAATGAAAAATTGGTAACACTTTATAGACCAAACTATTGGGTTTTGAGTGGGTGTTTGACCTCCGATTTGAGAGATTTTTATATGGTTGGACTCGTGAGAGTACGAGGGTTCTAAAAATGTGAAAATTATTCGATTTTGGAACATTTACCTGAAGGGCATTTTGGTCATTTTACCTAAATTCACGTCTTAGCTTTAAATTAAATAGTAGAATCAGTTGTTTGAGATGTTATTTATGATATGTAATTGAATTAGATAGATTTGAACCATTTGGAGTCGGATATTCGTGGCAAAGGCGTGGTTCCTACTTGATTTTGTGCCGGTTCGAGTTAAGTGGCTTGTCTAACCTTGTGAGGGGGACCTTTCCCCTTAGGATATGATATTTGGTAATTGAATACCTTGTACGTGATGTGACGAGCACGTACTTGAGCTAATTGTTGGAAATCCATTTTTACTTGAAGTGTTTAAATTGAGTTTTCTTGGTTATCTGTTTATTTTGAATTGCAAGTTTTATCCTATGCTAGTTTAGAGAAGCATGTTTATTTGACTTACTTGCCTAAGTGTTTTAACTGACTTGTTTATACTTCGTGAAGCATGATTAGACTAGGATATTCTATTGCTTGTTTCTAAGTCTAGCATTTATCCTAATGTTTCGGCTGTTATTGTGTATTTTAAATTGGGACTACGGGACGACATCCCAGGAGACCCCCCTGTACTTGTTATGTTCTGGACTGAGGTGCGGGATACCAAAAGATCCCTGTCAAATAAAAATGTAAGATTTGAGGATATCAAGAGATCCTCGGGATACCAAGATATCCGTAGTGTATATGATGAGGATACCAAGAGATCCTCGGGATACCAAGAGATCCCCGACTATTACTTCCTAATGTGAGCAGTATTCCTTATATTATTTTGTTTCTGCTTCCTATTACTGTTTCCCTTATTTATCCTGTTTAAATTCTCGCTGTAGACGTTATCTATACTGTTTTCCTTATCCTATCATATATTATGTTTTTATCTTAGTAGGGCGCTGACCTTCCTCGTCACTACCCAACTGAGGTTAGGCTTGGCACTTACTGAGTACCGATGTGGTGTACTTATGCCCTTTCTGCGCATGTTTTTCATGTGCAGATCCAGGTACCTTCACTCAGGCTTACTGCTCTTGAGGCGGGGAGAGCTACAGAGACTTCGAGGTATATCTGCAGCGTCCGCAGACCAAAGAGTCTCCTTCTTTATTCTATCTGTAGTACTTAGTTTTCTATCGTACCTTTGATGTAGACACTCAGGAGATTAGAGCATTTATAGTACTTCTTAGCCTGTGTTTCCCGTGAGTTTTCGGGTTTTGGGGTGATGTTGCAGACTTCCGCATTTCTGAGTAATATATGCCGAGCGACATCTTTTATACAATTTTCTTTTAATTGTTTATTTTTAAATAATTTATTCCACAAGTTATATTGTTGTTCCGCACTGTTAGGCTTACCTAGTTATAGGAACTAGGTGCCATCACGACATATTCACTGAGGGCGAATTGGGGTTGTGACATATACATATATATATATATATATATATATATATATATATATATATATTCTCGACTTCTAATTTTTCTGATCTCATATAAAGAGTAAAAATTTTCGCACGCTTAATTCTTAAAATGGTAAGAAGATAACCTTCTTTTCTTGTAAGAAAATAATTTCTATCTTTACAATAAAGAAAATCTCATAAACTTTCTTATATTATATATATGTAAAATTTAAAACATATTCGAAAGTAATATTATTAATAACTATATAAAATCATAATTTTCAAACTTTTTATAAAAGTATTCCACTCAAAATATCATATCAAATGTATATGACGGTATCAATATTGTTAAAATTATGGGGTCTTATAGTCACAATTTCTGTACTCAAAGGTTGTATCAACTAGCAGACATGAAAGTAGAAACAAAGAAAATCAATATAGACATTTCCTTGAACTATTTTATATCACTCCAACGCTAAAATATCAGACAAGTAATATAAATTGGACGATACAGGATAAAAAAAAGAACTTTTACTTGATGAGGTCCAGGAAATATAAAGAACATTACCTTATAATGATTTAAACCAACTCTTCAAGAAAATAGACACTATTAGAATTCCGAAAAAAAACGACCAAACAATTACGACCAACATTGGTATGTCAAGGAAAGCGACCAACGTTGGTCGCGAAGATGGAAAATATAAATTCTAAATAAACTAGCGACCAAGTTTGGTCGCTACAAGGTCGCTACTTTGGTCAAAATGTTGACCGGACTGGTCAGACTTGCTTGGTCAAAGAAATACTCAAATTAGCGACCAACATTGGTCGCTAAAGTGGAGCCCACCAAATTACCACACGCGTGAACAGTACTTCCCGAAAAATCCTGGGCAAAATGTTTAAAGACATTTCATTCGCGAACTACTTCATTTCTTTCACCATTTTTGGACATTTTGAGAGCTTTTGGACGGGGATTTAAGAGAGTTTCAACTGGGATCGATTGGAGGTAAGTTTTATGAGTTAAATACATGATTATATTGTGAAATCATTCTTGAAATTCATGAAAATATAGCCAAATTGTAAGAATTAGGGCTTGAGATTGAAATTCTAAATTTGGGATTTGAGGGGACATTTGTGGTCCGATTTGAGAGAGTTTTGTATGTATAGACTCTTGGCGAGATAAGGAACCCGATGACGTAAAAATTTTTGAGTTTTGAGACGTGGGCCTGGGGCTTGGGTTTTGTCAAATTCGTGAATTTTGATATTTTTCGATTGCTTTCGATTGGGTATTGTCTCTTTAGTATAATGCGACATATTCGTTGTGATTTTGGGCAGATTCGTCGCACGAGGAGGCTAAATTGAGAGGCAAGGGCATAGCGAGCTAGACTTTGACCGTCTTGAGGTAAGTAATTGATGTAAATGATGTCCTGAGGGTTTGAAACCCCGGAATTTCACATCATAACACTGTACTGAGGTGACTTGCATGCCGGATAATGGGCGTGGGGTAGAGCACCATTGGGGATTGTGACTTTGTCCGTCCTGAGAGATGTTTTTTACCGTGATTTCTAGTTGAACTAAATTGAGAATCATCCTTACTTGGATTTAATTGTTACATTTGGGCTTCTTGCCAATTATTTGAATCCTTCAGGGATTGATATCACTGCTTTCGCATACCTTGCATATTATTTGATCTCAGTCCAAGGTTTTAAATACTGTTTTGCAAACTCAGCCATCTTCCTAAGATTTTAAAACTTAAATGATATTTCTAAATGATATTTTTGGGCTGAGAACCACTATTTTATGAACGCCCAAGGGGCTTATGATGGTTTCTGGACTGAGCATGGATCGGGCTGCGCGCCGCAGCAATATCACATTGATATTGAGGCCGAGAGCCTGGTTGAGTACATTGATATTGAGGCCGAGAACCTGGTTGATTATACCGATATTGATATGAGGCTGAGGGCCTAGATTTGATGCCACGAGATAGCTTTATATTGCGCTTGGGCTATAGGAGTTCCTCCGGAGTCTGTACACACCTCCAGTGAGCGCCATCGACGATAAATAAATGGATGGCTCGGGCTGCACGCCACAGTGGGTATCGGAGTGTACCATCATATGCATTGCATTGCACTTATGCATTTGTTCTTTATCTGTTATACATGCCTTAGTATTTGTACTCTAATTCCATTGACTTGTTGCTTCACTATTTGATGTTCTACACTGCCAGTTATAGTTTACCTTGTATTTTCCATGATTTCTTATCCTCAGCCTTTATTTATGTTTATTACTCACTGGTTCGGAGTACTCACATTACTCCCTGCACCTTGTGTGCAGATCCAGGTACACCACAGGCTGAGTAAGGATTTGTTTAGTTGAGCAGCAGTATCCGAGAGTATTGAGGTAGCTGCATGGCGTTCGCAGCCTTGATCTCTCCCATCTATCTTTATCCTTTTATTCCGCATTTTTCCTAGACAGACTTGTAATAGGTGGATGTTCTGTATTATAGGTTCATATTCGTGACATCGGATTCTATTGGGCTATGTTGTGGTATTCTAATTGAACTTCCGCAAATTTTATTATTAATTATAAACTTGAATGTAATGACGTAGTAAATTTCCTGTGTTATTTATCTATAATCTGAGTAAGAATTTGGGATAATATTGTTGAATGGCTGGGCTTGCCTAACAGTGTGTTGGGGGCCATCATGACCGGGGTAGGGGTCGTGACACACACATATATATATGTAGATATAGTATAGTGTATTATATATACTAAGTGTATAGTATACATATGTAGATATAGTATATATAGTGTATTATATATACTAAGTATATTGTATGTATTAAGTGTATAGTATATATATGTAGATATAGTATAGTGTATTATATATACTAAGTGTATAGTATATATATATACACGTAGATATAGTATAGTGTATTATATATACTAAGTGTATAGTAAATATACTAAGTGTATAGTACATATATGTCACGACCCATTTCCACAATAGGTCATGATGGCGCCCGATACCATTGCCAGGTAAGACAATGCGGAACATTTCTATCTCTTTATGTTATTCTTAGCGGAATTTAAGTAAAATAATTATTCAAATTTGAAATCGAAACCCGAAAGTGATATATGAAATAAATAACATAATAATACAACCCCAAAAACTAGTCTACCAAAGTGTGTGCCAAGACTTGGTGTCACAAGTACGAGCATCTAGTAGAATATACAAAAGAAATATCTCTATCCTACTGTCAGAGATAAGGAAAAGACAACAAAAGTAAAGGAAGACTCCATCCGGCAGCTGAACGGCATAGGAAGGAAGTAGCTCACAGTGGAAGTCTCTGCCGCAAACTCAAGGACGCGCACCGAACTGGTAACCAGATGTATCTGTCTCAGGCCCTGTAGAATTAAGTACAGAAGCGCAGTATGAGTACATAAACATTACGTACCCAATGAGTATGTCATTTAATCTCGAAGAAGTATAGACGAGAGGTCGACTTGATACTTACTAGGGTCAAAATAATATCATGATAAGGTGCTATGCTAAGCATAAAAATCTCCAATAATTAACAAGTAAAAGGGAAAAACAATAATCAGGTTCTTGACCCTATTTCAATTGTCATTTAAAGTTCAAATACTTATCAGGTAAGCAGTTCATGTCTAAGCTTTAACACATATAAATACATCATGTGCAACCATGCCGAGGTCGACGACCCGCTCCAACAGAAAATAAATTGTGCACTGCCGACGGTCGAATGGCACGAACCATAGATGCATCTATTCTCACCGAGGCTATCAGCCCGATCCATAAATATCAAGAAAACATCAAGAATGTACACGAAGGCTCATACATATACAAGGAAGCTCTTACCAAGGCTTAACAAGTTCACATGTTCACTTCATATTTCCCTTAAGTTTATAGCATATCATGAATGATAATTGTGGAAATTTAAACAAGAGATACCCCAAAATAAGGCATGATGTGGGTCCTAAACTACCCAAAAAACAAATATTATAGTAGCTACACACGGACTCTCGTCACCTAGTACGTGCGTAGCTCCCGCATTCAGCACAATTAATCAGTTATTATACCTAGGAGGACAATTCCCTCTTACAAGGTTAGAAAGGAGACTCACCTTGCTCTGAGGCGCACTTCCAATATCAAGAACAAGCCCAAACCCTCAATTCGTAGCCGAATGAGCACAAACTAGTTAAATAAAGTAAGAACTAGTCAATAAAGGCTTACAAGGTCAAATTCTAACTATTTAAGTAATTTCCCAACCTTTCCCATAAGTTTCCTAAATTCCGACCCCGGGCCCACGTGCCCGAATTCCGAGATTTTTTTGAAGGAGGTTGTTCTCTACAACCTAAGGATCAATAATATATGATTTCTAGTCCATTTCATAACAAAATTTCATGCTTAAATCTTAATTTTATTAAAACCCTAGGTCTAGCTCTAGCCCCTTTGATTTTATCTAATTTTTAGTGTTTAATCTACCTAATATACATGTATTTAAACTAATAATGAGTGAAAATAACTTACCTTGAAATTCTAAGTTGAAAGCTTCTCTCAAGAGCTCCCAAATCGCCCCAATGTTGAGTGTAAAGTGAAAAAATGGTGTTTGAGTTCGAATTAAATGAAGCCTACTGCCCAGCGATTTTCGCTTCTGCGGTTTAAGGACCACATCTGCGGTCCCGCACCTGCAAAAGGGGAGCCGCATCTGCGGAACTGGGCAAAAGGGGCTGGACCGCTTCTGCGGTCTGAGGCCCGCATATGCGGAACCGCTTCTGCGGTTTTTGGGCCACTTCTGCGGCTTGGGCCTAATATGGCTGGAGTGCTTCTACGGTCTAGAGGTCGCTTAAGCGAAACCGCTTTTGCAGTCTCTGGGCAACTTCTGCGGTTTCCCTTGGCCTGGCCCCTTTCCCCTTCTGTGATGGATTGACTGCATCTGCGGTCCAAGAACTGCAGATGTGGTTATACCAGAAGCAACAACTTTCAGTTGCTTTTCTTAAATTTCCTACTTCGCTCGAACCTCGCTCGTTTGATGCTCGGGGCTCCCAAGCCCAGCCCGAACATACTGGTAAGTCTGAAATCATGTGGCGGTGTTGATACCCAATTTTTCTCTATGTATTTTTCATACCCAAAATACTTCCAAAATAGCATATTTGTGCATATATAAGCACACCCATGAGTTTTGATATTTTTTTGATGATTTTTAAACCAATTTATTGCCTATTTTTATACCATAAAATCCAATAATTATTCCCAAAATTTGCCATTTTTGGTGAAAAATTTATTTTATTCTCATATTTAAATCAAAACATAGCTAACATGATTTTTGCATATTTTTACAAATTCATTTGATATTTTTAAAACTAAATTCCATATAATTGCAATACTAGCCTCTTTAAAGATTCAATTGTAATTATATTTATAAAATTGACTCCAGCATTTTTAATTTGATAATTATGTATCATTAATCATTTTATCACATTTGATTTATTTCTTGAAATTATTTTGCTATTTTTATAAATTAAAACAAGGGAAAAGTGGCTATTTAAGAGTTAGCCCTTTGCATTTCAATTTTAGCCCGAAATTAATCTCAATCTTAAGCCCAAATCAGACCCAAAATTCCCTACCCAATTTCTTAATTAACCCGACCCACGGCCCGTTTATTTTTACCCGCCTGGCTCCCTTTTGATCTAGGCCATTGATCAAAATGATCAACGACCACATTTCCTCCTTACCATTTTAATTCCCAAGCGACCCTAACCCTATCCCCATTCTCCAAATACGCTGCCTCTGGTTCCTCTCGTCTCTCTCGAACCCTCTCAACCTCTGAAACCCTAATATCCACCTACCTCCAGAATCCATGGCTAATCTAGCCATGGACAACCTCTACCCACCATCTCCTGCTCTCACACGCTTGCTCATTGAAGATTCGAGGCTAGACCTCGAAGGTCTTCATACAGACCCTAGCTAGTTTGAGTTTCTTTGGCTGTTTCCGGCTTTGCTCTGGCATATCTCAGCCTCTCGAGCCTGGATTCGACCTTGCTAGCTCAGAACCATTCTCGAGACTTCCAAGCCTTCTCGTCCTTTTGGGTTCTCAGAAACCCTAGCCTAGTCGAGGTTCCTTTTTCGCTTATTCGTCTAGATCTATGCTAGATCTATGCTGTGTGTGCCATTTTAGAGTTTTTCCCCAATTTTCCCTTTTTAAAACTGTTGGAATCCTATTTTTAGGGTTTTCTGAAAATGCTTTCTAAATGTTTCTGATTCTTTTACTCTTTTTATGTATGTTCATGCTCGTTGTTTTATTCCTTGTTATGTTCAAGCCTGCTCTTATGTTTCTTATTGGATCTTTTACAGAGATTCTTTTACCTCTTTTGTTCACATGTTAGCCTAGGTTATTGACTCGCTTTTGCTTATGTGTTTAAGCTCATGCTTTGGTTTTGTTTCTGAGTTCTGTTGATCATTCTCTTGCCTACCCTCGTCTTAAAACTCGTAATTTCCTCTTACTTTTGTTTGTGCATATCTCCCTATCTCTGTGACTTTGAACGATTCCCTCACCTCCGACTCCATGTGAAACCCTAAGATTTGGGGGGTTTTCTATTCTTTGAAGTGAAAGACACCAGGGTTTTACTCTAAAACCCTAGGTTTACAGACTCATGATGAGTCTGTAATCGAATTGTGAACTTATTTGCCAGTGATTATGGAAAAAACTCTCATCGTTCTTCTTTGTTTTGAACTGCATGCTTATATATAAGATTCCGTTTCAAAGTTTTATTTTTGAAATTACTTTTATCAGGCTAAGAAATTCGTCACTAATTTCTCTTGATTGAACCCCTTTTACCTTATTGATGTTTTCCTTAAATAATTGATCCTGTATCTTCTATGATTTTGTACCAACGTTTGAATTATTCACTTCCTTAATTATCTCAGTCTCTTTGTGATTTACAACTGGAGCCGAGATCTTTTGATTGATTTTTAAACTTATACCTTATTCTTACTTCTGTGCCCTCTTTCCTTAAATATCCAATTGTGTATGTGACCTTATTTGTGCACCATGTGGTCTCTTTACCTTAATTTAGCCTTAATAAACTGATTCTCTCTTCCTTCTTAGTCGTCTGAACTAGACCCTTAATTAAAGGAGTCTGTCTACCCTAATTGATACTAATTTGATTAGTTTCTATGTTTATACCTTTGTGCCTGCCTCACCTGTTTTCAAAACTATATAAAGGGCTCAGCCCTCCCCTTTTCAAAAATAAAAAAAGAAAAAGAGTAACAACGAGTAAGTAACATTCAAGCAATAATAGGAAATCTGCTTTCTACTCCCTTCTTCTCTCAAATACACAGACCAATTCTATGTACTTCTCCTCTTTGCTTTCTAAAATACCCTTTAAGCTCTCCTTGAATCTTCAAGTGTTCTGCTGAAAACCTGAGTTGTTTCTGTTGCTTGCTTGCTGTGGTTACTCTGCTATTCTCTTACTTTGCAACTGGTATGTCCATCTTAGTTTAAATACTGCTTCTCCACTATGTGTTTCACATCCTAGTTCTATTATGCTTTCCTCTACTTTTTTTTTTGCAACTTTGTTATTATTGTTCCTATGTGAATTCCCTTACCCTTTACCCTTTGTATGTCAGTTATGGTTCAGGGCATAACAACACTCTAATATTGTTGTCTATGATTCTGAACTGGGTTCTTTGAATCCCTAACTCAATCAATTCCCACTCTTTTTCCCCTTTTATATGTTTGAGCCTTGGACTTGAGTCTGGTAGTGTCCTAATCACTATCCAGACCTTGGTCTGACCTTCAAGGGTCTGCTCCTAACTTGTTTAACCAAACAAGTGGTCAGGGGTGTGCCAGCCTACCTAGTGGCTAGGCATGACCACCATTTGTCATGGCTCTCCAATCTCCCTTTCACTTTACACTTACTCTTAGCTATAAGTTCTGCCCCTCTCTTGCAAGCCATGCTTTGGGACCCCTGAGCTCCCTCGGATCTTGGATGCCTGAGAGCTGGCTCTTCCGCACCGCACAATTCTAATTCTAATGGTATCCTAGGTGTAAGCAATGCCGGGAATCCCTGAGATTCCTTGGAACTTTGAAACACCTTGGATAAAGAGATGGCTTGGAAATCTGTATCCCGAAATTAGTTAAATACATGTTATTGGACATTAATGTTGAATTAGGCTTCTCGGATCTAGCTGTTGCCTTTTTATGTATTTTCTATATTTTTCTGGCACTATAATAACTTGTATGAAACTCGGGGAGTATAGTAAAAGGGTGTGGGAAGGGTCTTTACTTTCTTGCATCAAAAGGGTAGAAATCATGATTTAAGATTTTACTTTTAATAAAACTAGAAATCCTGCCTATAGGGTCCTTTAATACTGATTCAATAACATAGACACCATGCCTATAGGATTTAACGCTCAACTTTACTGCAAATCATCTAGAAAGCATGTATATAGGATTTAACACTCATGGTTCTGTAATTATGCATCTAGAGATCCTGCCTATAGGAGTTTAAACTTTCTGAAAAAATTTATTTATAGATATCATGCCTACATGATATGCATATTCATTAGGCAAATTTTAGGATTAATTAAACAAGCATCTTTTCACAAGTTCATTAACAAGTTGTGAAAATTGATAATATAGATATCATGCCTATAGGATTTTGCATCAAACTCGCTTGGCCCGTTCAAAGCAGTAATAACTGGTTAACTGGTTCTTAAACGCCTAATTCAGTAACGTTATGCCAAAACTTTTAACTTTTGATAAAACTCTCTTCAATCAATGTACATTTCTCTTGAAAAATCGAGTTCATCAAATTTGCATATCTTTTTTTGAAACGGCTTCTCTAATGTTCTACCTAAACATATTTTTCCAACAAGATTCCTGAACTCGTTGTTTAAATCAGTTCTGCAGCTCACTCTTTTTAGATAGTTCTGTCTCTTATGAAATTTTTTTTAACAACTACTCTTTTTTATGTTTATAACTGGTCAGTCCGCTGATCCTTTTTAAAATTCATTTCTAAACACTTTTCTAAGTATGCAGCCTGTCTTTTCTTTCCAAACTCTTCTGCATTAGTTATCTTCTAAAATCAGTGCCTTCTTAAAACAACTCGTGTTAAATGCCTTAATCTCTGACAATTGTATCCGAGTTGTCTAATGCAGAATTTCTATCTAAATATATGTGTTGAACCAGTCCGTTCGCTGCTTAATTTTAATCTAAGACCAAATCAGTATTTTCCAAGGCATGCTAAACTATATGTTTGTCTGATTTAAGGAGTTTATTTGAGCCTTGCTTATCTGTTTTTTCTTCCTCCTATTTGGTATTTGTTTTGAATGACGAAACTAGAATTGTATCCTTTAAACTCTATAAAGACCCCCATCCCTTTCTTCCCTTTTAGGATTAGAAGTCCTAATACCCCGGGACTGATAGGTTGGGACGGGTACTAGCATGCAATAAGTAAACGAGACTAAACACGCTTTAATACCTTAATAGGGTGGGAAGGGTAGAATATGGATATGATGACCGGTGCGCTAATATCACGTGCGACCCCTCTTCTGAGGAGTGTACACCGGGTATTGCATTGATGTGATCCATATTATGTATAAACCTAGGACCCCCTTTTCTTTTCTTTTACTTACAGTGTTTTCTTCTAATTCCGTTTCCTTTAATTAATTCCTTTTTTTTTCCTAAAAACTGTCCATCCCTTTTTTCCTTTTTAAAGCTTTAAACTTATTTGTAATTATTATGAGCAAACTTTATTTGTTTATTCTACCTTCTTAAAGTCACAATTATAGCATGGTCGGGAACAATACTAGTAGATCTTGAGGGGTGCCTAACACATTCCCCTCGAGATAATTTCAAGCCCTTACCCAAAACTCTGGTCTGCATCTTCTTCTAAAAGTGTCCTAATGCACTATAATCATTAGGTGGCGACTCTCCAAACTCCAAAAACCCATTTCCCAAACGGGATAAGAGTTCTCTTCCCGAATGTCGTCAACTCGATTCCGCTTTTAAGGAAAAAGGTAGCGTCGACAACATGGCGACTCTACTGGGGATTCTTTAGGATTTTACCATTGCATTCTGTGTGTGACTTTGTTTCTTTCTTTTACGACTTTTGTTTAATGCTTTTATTTAAAACTGACTTGTTTCTTTTGTTTATTTTTCTTTAATTGCTTTGCTTTCTCGTTAATGCTACTGTAATCTTTGAGCAATCATTGTAAACTTAATTGTATGAACGTGAAAATACGTGTCAACAAGTTTCATTCTTGTGAAGACCTGGACCGTTGTCTCATGTGTTACTGTCTCGTTTTTCCCGTTTATTGCTTCTTAATATTTCATTATCGGTATGTGGTGTGTGAGAGTTGATTGGGATTGGTTTTGATAAGAAATGAGGCACTTAGTCTCCTTAAGGAAAGCTTAAGTTGGAAAAATTAACCGGATGTCGACTATTGAGTTAGAGGGATCGGATGTGATTTTCGGTGATTCGGTTAGCTTCGAGGGATGATTTGTAACTTAGGAGCGTGATCGGAAGTGATTTTGGAGACTCGGTGTAGAATTAGGCTTGAATTGGCGAAGTTAGCATTTTGGCGATATCCGTTGATAGGTGAGATTTTGATCCGGGGGTCGTAATGGAATTTCGAGAGTTGCAATAGCTCTGTTAGGTGATTTTGGATATGTGTGCAAAGTTTCAGGCCATTCATAGGTAGTTAGGTCGGGTTTTTGATGGAATGTTCAATTCGGAAGTTTTTAAGAAACTTAGGCTTTGATTTGAGGATAATTGAGGATTTTGATGATAACGATAGTGTTTTGATGGTTCAACCGAGTTTGAATAAGGTAATAGATCATGTCTGTGCTTTTGATTGAGGTCCCGGGGGCCTCGGGGTGAGATCGGGTGTTAAAAATGAGAAGTTTTGAGTTTGGTTTCACATTTGTATTATTGGTTCTGTCATTTTCGCATCTACAGAAAAGGGACCGCACAAGTGGTTCTGCAGATGCGGCTAAGGGGTCGTAGAAGCGGTTCTCTGGGGAGGCTTGGCTTTCCGCAGAAGCGGACAAGGCTTCGCATAAGCGGGTTCCGTAGAAGCGGTTTTGGTCCGCATAAGCGGTCCCAGGTGAGTTAAGTGAGACCGCATAAGCAGTCGTTTGGTCGCAAACGCGGTGACCGCAGGTGCGGTATAATAACCGTAGAAGCGGAAATCGGTCTGGGTTAAGTGAACAGTGGTTCACGATTTTGACAGAGAAGAGAAATATTTTGGACTTCGACTTAGGCGGTTTCTTGGGCGATTCTGAAGAGAATTCGAAGGGGTTTCACCAAGTATGAATTATTGGACTTGGATTACGTTATTATGGTGTAAAAACATATATTAATCACTGAATTTCAAGGAATTAAATGTTAAAAAAATAGAGGTTAGGGCTTGGAACTTAAGACACTTTAAATGTGGGTTTTGAAGGGGCAATTGAACTCGGATTTTGGTAAAATTAATATGTATAGACTCATGGCGAGACGAGGAGTCCGGTGATGTAAATTTTGTAATTTTTAGAGGAGTGGGCCCGGGGCTCGGGTTTGCTAACTTCATGATTTTTGGTGTTTTTCGAGTCTTTTCGATTGGGTTGTGTCCTATTAGCCTATTGTAACATATTCGTTGTGGTTTTGGCAAGATTCGACGCGCGAGGAGGTCGATACGAGAGGAAAAGGCATAGCAGACTAGTCTTGTGGACGGTTTGAAGTTAGTAATAGATGAAGATGATGACCTGAGGGTTTGAAACCTCGGTATATCACACTGTAACGCTATATTGAGGCGAGACACGTACTCTACGGTGAGTGCGGGGTCGTTTGTGGTCAGGGACTATGGCTTAGTCCGTCCGAGTGATGTTCATACTGTGTTATTGACTAGAAATTGATTCGTAAACATCCTACTTGGATTGTTATGAGTATATTTGGGCTGCGTGCCGATTCTTTGGATCCCTTAAGGATTATTATCACTGTTTCCATGATGCTTAGTATGTTTTCATGATATCAGTCTTGAGTTAAACACTGTCTCGAAATGATTAGTAAATTTCTAAAGTTTTAAACACTTAAGTTATAATTCCTGATAATTGGAACTGAAAATGATAAATTTGACTGTGCCCGTGTGGCTTGCATGCATATAACTGGACTGATTGTGGATCGGGCTATACGCCACAGCGAATACTACGATGATATTGTGCTTGGGCTGTAGGAGCCCCTCCGGAGTCTGAACCACCACAGTGAGCGCGGGTACCCAAATGGATCGGGCTGTACACCGCAGTGGTCATGTGTATTGCATTGCATTTATGCATCGATGTCTATCTATTTTACCTGTTATTACCTGATGTTGTTCCATCGTTAAATGTGTGGAATTATTGGTTATAACTTTGCATTGTTATATTTCGGGATTTCTCACTTTCAGCCATTATATATGTCTACTACCACTGAGTTGGAAGTACTTACTTTACTCCCTGCACCTCATGTGCAGTTGCAGGTATTGTTCACCCGGTAATGGGTTTTGAGCTGATTGAAGGTATCACTACTATAGTTGAGCAAGGTGACCGCCAGCGTTCGCGGCACACCGAATTTCATCTTTTGATTTAAGATTTAATTTTGTATATTATTATTGGCCCAGTAGTGGCGTTCAGCCTTCTTTAGATGCTCGTGACTTGTGACACCCCGATCAGGTTGTGTTGGGTTGTAGATATTGATTATTATTGTCATTAGGTTTCATTTATCTATTCTTTTATGTTTAATAATATTGAAAGAGGCATCATTGTTCTATTGGCTGGTCTTGTCTTCACGAGAGGCGCCATCAGGAACGGGTTTGGAAATTGGGTCGTGACAAGTTGGTATCAGAGCCTAGGTTACTAGGTCTCACGAGTCATGAGTAGGTTTAGTAGAGTCTCGCGGATCGGTACGGAGACGTCTGTATTTATCCTCGCAAGGTTGCAGAACCTTTAGGAAAACTTTACTTTCTTGTAATTCTTATCGTGCGTACTTGATTCAGTTTGAGACATAACTGTTGAAATTCCTTTCACACGTCTGTATGCGCACGATTGCACTCAGTATTGTATGAGCCTTGATGGCTTGTGATTCCCCAATCAAGGGGCGAGATGTGATCCCGTGAGTTCAATGTTGGGCCATTCTAGAGGACTTGAGGTCGGATCTTGCCTATGGCTTGAGCACTGAGGTGCTGATCGTGTGAGCAAGTGTTTTGAACTTATATGTTCGGTATTGTTGCTATTAGCCGAAATGGCGGTTTGGTATTCATGTGATGAGTATGTTAGTACTGCGAGAGGTAATTATATGACTTGGTAGTGACGAAGAAGTCTGCTGGATAATAGATAAACTGTTAAGTGATTCGTTTCCTATTGTGGTTCGATGTGTAGCCCGAATATGGGCATGTGAAGAATACTTTCGTGTCTCCTAGTTGGGAAGTGAAGTACATTGCGTGTGGCGCTATGAGTTCAGACTCAGGAAGACTAAATGGTTGTGTTATGTGTATGATGGTGGAAGGTGTGCTGAAATACAATACTAAATTGAGGCGAAGCAGGTGAGTTATCTCCTGCAGAGTGTTCTTAAGTGGTACGATTCTTGTGTATATCGTTAGAAGATCTCATATGTAATTAAAGAGTACGTGTTGAAATTGGAAAAGTTGGGTCGCTTCAGAGAGTGGACTCAACTGATGGGGGGATGAAGGCAAGGTTTGTAGAGGATTTCAGTATTCGAGGATCTGTGTTTTCACAAAATAGTAGATGATTTGAGTTTAATCTCACTATAATATTGTGGCTTCATTAGAGTAAAAGTATTATGGGTTATTAAATGTGTCCTGATAGATGGCTTCGAGCCAAGTTGGGGAGGTTGCTGTTGATTAGCTGATCGCACGGTTATATGCTATGTTGTTTCCATTTCGAAGTATGCTGGCGGATCAGTCCTGGTTGTAGAAAATGAGCCGAGGATAGCATGAGTGGAGCAAATTTTGATAAAGGTTATATGGTGCTTCGTAGATGTGAGGAGATAATAGGATGTGTTGAGCTGTTGTTGATAAAGAATGCTCAGTGTATAGAGAAGGAAGATGTTCATTTGTATTAGAATGAAATCATTTCCTACGGTGTCAGAGTGCTAATAAGGAACACGTGGTTCTGTTCGTTAAGTCAGATAATTTACAATTGTGTAAGAGTGAATGACTCTCGAGAATGGTTTTATTGTGTCCAAGATTTGGCATGTAATAATCAGGTGTCTTAAGGTTGGGTATGTGGCTTGGGAATGTGTTTTCATTAGAAAAAATCAAGACTTGTGGTATTTTATGTTAATTATGGGATTCTATGTATCCGTATCTGGGAAGTAATGGTAACGGATTTCAGATTCGCAGGAAGTGCTTCGGGGTAAAGTACTCTGGGATGTGGTATTTCTGGGAACGATTGAGAGTATTCAGTGGCCATGGGTCTTTAACAGTGTGATCTTATGGGCGAGTCTCGTGTGGTAAGCCTGGATTGAGGCATTGTGATGCTACAGCGAGGGAGAAATATCATGTTGATGATGAATAAAAAGAGAAATTTGATAGACGGAATAGCTTGATAATAGACCGAATCGGTATGGTAAGGGTA
>MU738746.1:20914-38866 GCA_026770625.1 Nicotiana glauca | reverse complement strand
CACAATTAGTGCAAAACACTAGCGATTAAAGCACAAACTCAACTAAAGTGCATTAAATTAGAGTGTAATAATCAACTAAAATACGTAATTATAGCCTATCATCAGTAGGGGCGAAGGGAAAGTGTTACCTACAGGCTCAGACGAATTCATTAACTTTTTTGTTTAAACTTGTATTTGTATTAGAGAATTCATTAAACATGTATAAATACTTAATTGCATCTAATAACAGACAAGTTATGTATACGGTTGCAAGTTCAGAACACATAAAATTTAAATCTTAATTCCGTCACTGTTGATAGATACATTTAAAAAGAGTTGGTATAAGATTGCTAGAGTCAGATTTCCAATATATACTAATAGTAGTTTCTTATGTTTACACATAAATTCACCGTTCAATGGTTGAACTATAAATTGATAGGAGAAGAATGTCAAAGTTTAAAGGTACTAAAATGTTGTTTTTTCTATTTTTTCACATAAATTTTGGTAAGATTATGACTTCACCCTTTCTTCACGTGGTGCCTTTTTTTAATGTCAAATTTGGTATTATAGTAAAATTTTCTCCTCCAATCACGTTTATTTTTCTATAATTTCTATTATGACAAGAGGAGACCAATTAAGATAGTTTAGTGTGTCCTATCAGTCATCATTTGTAATAAGTTTATAGATTATATTATATCATCGTGTATGTAAATGCAAATACAATCTTATGGAGGAAGATATGAGAAACCTCACGTCAAAAAAGTTGATCACTTAAACTCTTTGACTAATCATCACATCAAACAACATAAAATTGGTTAGCCAATCAAAAGCATTATTCACATTGACAAAATAATCACCGCAAAAGTCTAAAAACCTAAATCACATCATTTTATTATTTTTTTTCTTTTCTTTTTAACCGTGTGATATTCGGGGCTTATTAATTGATTAAATTCGATTTCATGCTAAATTTGTTTACTAAGAACAAACTTCTTTATCAATAAAATTTTTTATATTTAATACTGGAACTCAAAATCTTAAAATATTAACTATTCACTACATACTTTGATGGTATTTTGGTACAACAGTAAAGTTATCTCCGTAGGATTTATAGGTTACGGATTCGAGTCGTAAATGTAACCATAAATGCTTGCATTATGATATGATATCTACATTATACCCTTTAAAATGTGGTCCTTATGCGTGAATGCAAAATATTTAGTGCATCGGACTGGTCTTTTTTTTTTCCGGTTTCCCACCAGATGTTCGGTACTCGCATTGAAGCCCGATTATATTCAAATTCGCACCGGGTAAGGCACCATTAGGGGAAAGCGTTCCCTACCAAGAATTTTTCCATACCCAAAGCTCGAACTCGAACCTTTGATTAAAGGAAGAGCAGCCTTATCCATTGCACAATATCATTTGGTGTATCCGATTGCTTTTCATCCTTTGATGGTATTATTTCTACTCTTTAGGTCTACATAAATTATGCTTAGGTTACCAACAAAAGGCCCATGACCTTTGCTTCATCTTCACCACTTTGATAATTTCCATCATTCCAATGTACTATCTTTTGACCTCCAAAATCTCCTACATTATGGCCCCCTTTCATTCATCAATCCGCCTTAATATACTCAACTAAATCAAACCAACCCCACTTGCCCAAAATCCTCTTAATAAAGAAGTATACTTGAAATTCCATCCTTTTTTTGGTGGAGTAAAAGGTGGCTAAATTATTTTACCGTAGTCCAACAACACTATTCCCTAATCAACTTCTTAACATAGTTAACTAAACTAATTATTTTGATTACTAAACTGATGACATGGCTGGTGAAATGACATTGTTATTGAAATAGTAAGACACGATTAATAACCACAATTCAATTACTGGCCAATAAAGATTCACACGCTATAGCAACTACCAAAGTACAACGCATTAATTCCTTTGATTAAACCCCTTTACTTTCTACTTTAATGCAAGACACGATAAAACATGCAATGAAAAGCTTAATTTGAAGCACTAATTAGAAGGGATTTTTTTATTATTATTTTGCAATGCAACGGATATGAGAATGTTGAGATGGATAGCCGGCACACCAGATTATATGATTATTGATTAAGAATGCGATAAGGTGGATATAGTCCCTATTGTGGACAAGATTTAGGAAGTAGGACTTAGGTAGTTTGAACATGTGAGGAGGAGGAGCACGCACTCTCGCATTCTGTTGGTAGTAGGTTTCATTGACTACCCGTCATTTTCTTGCATTTTGATCATCTTATTATCGCGTTGTTTTTTATGCTATTTTTACATGGCTTTTTGGTTTTGTCCCGACTTGTCTATCTCTTAATTAATGTGGTGCTTGTATTTTCTTGAGCCGATGGTCTATTGGAAACAACCTTTCAACATTCACAAAGGTAAGAGTAAGGTTTACGTACACACTACCCGCCCATACCCCACTATGTGGGATAACACTGAGTATGTTGTTGTTGTTTTTGTCCTTATTTTTGTCTTAAATTAATCTTTTTTATTGAATATTTATTCTATTTGTATGTCATCCCCATCTCCTAGAACAATTATTATTAACGGTAAAATAAGAAAAAATAATTAATTTTGTTTCGACTCCTATAATAACAAATAATTTAAGACAGATAATTTGAGACGGAGGGAGTATAATTTGGATAATCAATTTCACATTTTTATATATTATAAGTTATATCAAAATTTTGGTATAAAAATAATATTAATTTTAATACTCCCAATCAAATACGAGATAAATTTAATCTCAAAATTTATACTAATACCAACTAACCCCTTGAATCAAACGGACCCTAAAGTTATGGGTTATCCCGTGTGATTATAATTATAGGATATCCTATGGATTATCTATCTCACAAGTCACACCTCTTATATTGTGATTAATATTCTTATCCTATTAACCAAAAAACTCCAAAGAGATTTAAGCTACTTCATAAACATTATATCGATACTACAAAACTTTTTTTAAGATATGTTAGTAATCATTTCTTATAAATTGTCAATTAAAGTTTATTAGGAAATTTATTTATAATCACCTAATAAACTCTTTCGAAGCTAACCTCATTCAAAGCTTGTTTCTCCATATTGCCCTTATTTGTCTTCTCCAACAAGTCCAACGCGACTTTCTTTAAAAGCTTATACTAGTACTTACTTTCAAATTATCTACTCTCAACTTTCTCTTTCCTCGTAATATATAAATCCAAGCTCAGTCCCACAGTCACAGTCACACTCTGTTTTCCACTTTCCTTCTCTCATCCTTCAACAATGGCAGCTTCCAATTCCACTTCCTCCATTTTCTTCCTTGTTCTGTTATTCGTCACAGCTCTTTCACGTACAACTCCAGATGCTTCAAGAATAACATTTCTTAACGTTCCCTCCTCCATTCAAAAAACCCTGAACCCGTTCTCAGTGGATTCATCTCAAACTGTAAAATCACTAAAACAAGACGAAAATGTCATTTCTACGTCATCGTCTTCTTCACTGAGTCTTCAACTGCATTCTCGGGTATCAGTACGTGGTACTTCACATACAGATTACAACTCACTTACACTAGCTCGACTTGAACGTGACTCAGCCCGAGTCAAATCACTTCAAACTCGTGTAGATCTGATTGTACAACGGATTACTAAATCGGATCTTAAACCGGTTGAAGTCGAGTTTCAAGCTGAGGAATTGGAAGGGCCGATTATTTCAGGGACGAGTCAAGGAAGCGGCGAGTATTTCTCACGAATTGGCATCGGTCACCCGCCGAGTCAAGTTTACATGGTGCTCGATACTGGAAGTGACGTGAACTGGATCCAGTGTGCGCCTTGCGCCGATTGTTACCAGCAAGCCGATCCGATTTTTGAGCCGGCTTCGTCTTCTACATTCTCGCCGCTCACTTGTGATACGCAACAGTGTAAATCGCTTGATGTTTCTGAATGTAGGAACGACACGTGCCTTTATGAGGTCTCCTACGGCGATGGCTCGTATACCGTCGGCGATTTTGTGACGGAGAGAGTTACCTTTGGAGGCTCTTCTTCGGTTGAGAATGTAGCTATCGGATGTGGACATAATAACGAAGGTTTATTCGTCGGCGCCGCTGGATTGTTAGGTCTCGGCGGCGGCGCGTTATCATTTCCTTCACAAATTAATGCTTCTTCTTTCTCTTATTGCCTCGTGGATCGTGACTCGGACTCGACGTCAACTCTCGAGTTTGGCGGAGTGATAACGCCTGACGCCATTACTGCTCCGTTAATCCGGAATTCGAAGCTCGACACATTCTATTACCTGGATTTAACGGGACTAAGTGTCGCCGGAAATTTGCTTTCAGTTCCTCCTTCAGCTTTCAAAGTGAGCGATAACGGCGACGGCGGCGTGATTATCGATTCAGGAACGGCGGTGACAAGGCTTCAGACGGACGTGTACAGCACGCTCCGTAACGAGTTCGTGAAAGGAACGAGGCACTTGCCGTCAACTAACGGCGTGGCGTTATTCGATACATGCTATGATTTGAAATCGATGAAAAGCGTGGAAGTTCCAACGGTGTCATTTCATTTCTCTAACGGGAAAAAGTTACCGTTACCGGCTAAAAATTACCTGATACCGGTTGATTCGTCGGGAACTTTCTGTTTCGCGTTTGCTCCAACGTCATCATCGCTGTCAATTATCGGTAATGTTCAACAGCAAGGGACACGTGTCAGTTTCGACCTGAAAAACTCTATCATTGGATTCTCATCCAATAAATGCTAGTAATAGGTACTCGTAATTAATTTATTTCCTGTTTTACCCCTTGTTAGAAAGTTATTTTCTATTTTAGACTGGTTGGCCCCACTTGAAAGAAGTGTAACGTGAAGAAGCGGGACCGGTTCACTAGGGGTGGGGTGTGTGTTATTATTGCAGTTTCCGTATTGTGTTTTATGTATAGTAATTTATTGATAGTGTGAGGGGCATTAATGGCAATCAGCGAAAAAGAAAGTGAATTTGATAATTTGGAGCTGCTGATAACAGTACGTGATTAGTGTAGATTTGTTTTGGTGAAGTAGGGATCATGGTTAAAGTTTATAACCTGGTCGGTCCATGTGGGACACGTGGCTCAATGATTGACTTTTAAGTAATTTTAATGCGTGATATATGGAAAATGAATCCATGCTGTTGGTTATCTATTTTGCTTCGATCATCGTATTATCATGCTTAATATTGTTTGTTGTTACTGTTTTTTCCACTGTCATATATTGTGACTAGGGGTGACATAGGATATGGAGTGGATCGAAAACGGGTATTCCAAAAACGAATAAATTATTTGATTCAAATAATTTAACCAGTAGATAATATGAATATATATATATTATTTATGACTTCTTGAATATGATTATTTTTGGGAGAATTTCTAGTTTCTCAAACTTGTGGATTTCCCAATTTGAGGCTTTACGATGTAAAAATTAAACACATTAGTAATTTATTAATTATCCATATTTGGACCCGTTTTTAAACAAATTATTATCCAACCTATTTTTAATGGATAATATGAGTGTATAATTATTATTTTTAACCATTTTGCCATAGTAGCTATCTTTTATCTTTTTCTGAGACAAAGATCTATCGAAAATAACCTTGTAGCTTCCACAAGGTAAGAATAAAATATAAGTACAAATTACTTTATTTATGACATTTTTTTACTTTAATTTGGTTGTTGCTATTGTAGTAGTTCCAAAAATGATCTCTCCTCAATTCAAGGCACTACTTTTTATCTTTGACAAAAGTTAATGCAAACTTTGTTGCACTTGTCTTCTTTGTTTTGCTTGTTTTGATGCTTTTCTTAAGGCTGGTTGATAGCCTTTACAATATTTGACGTCACGAATTTTTCTTTAAAAAAGAATTTCTACTACATAGAGATAGGGAAAAGGAAAAAATGGACAACTAGAAATGAGCGTGACAATCTCTCTTGGTATTGCTAAGCTACAATCTCTATTTCTCTCATCTCTTTCAACGTTGTCAACAATCTTAAGAGTAACTTTGGGAATGTCAAAATTGGGATGAATGGTCGGACATTTGCAATATGAGCAACATCCCTCTCAATGAGGTCTCTATCATTGCTGTCAAATGGATTAGACCTCCCATCCTGTTCGTTAAAGTTAATAGTGATGGATCTTGTGTGAATGGAGAATGTGGGGCTGGAGGTGTAACTAGAGATTGCATGGGCAATTTCATGATGGCATTCTCCAAACCATTGGGGCAAGGTACAAGCAACTGGGCAGAAGCTTGTGCACTACTATTTGGCATCAATTGGTGCATTCAAAAAGGCCACAACCTTATCATTGGTGAAACTGATTCACTACTCCTACAAAATTGCGTCACTGGTACCTGATCCTCTCCATGGAGGATTGCAAACAAGGTGACACAGCTAAAGACTGTGGTGCAAAATAATGGGATTATCATCGAACACTGTTTCAGGGAAGCAAACAGAGTGGCGGATAAAATGGCTTCCTTGAGCCACAAGACTGGTGTTGTATATATGAACACTAATTTTGATACCTTATCTCGTCAGGTTAAAGGGCTACTCAACACCTACAGATGGAATCTTCCTACTTTTCGAGTCATGAAGAGAAAACCAAGCAAGCTTATATATGAGCCGCCTTGATGTACTAGCTTTATTGTCAAACTTTGTTGTTTTGTTTTAGAGGAAATGTTAGTGTTTACTATTAGCTGCTTGACTCTATCTACTCTTGTAAAGAAGGCATGGATATACTTTCCTTCTTCAACTGTGACTTCTTCAAAAGTGAATTAAAAGATTGTATGGAATTGAAAAAAAAAAAAAAAAAGAAAAACCTCACAACTTGATCTTAGTATAATGAAAATTAGAATATTGGTCAAATATTCCTTATCTTTCTGGGTCCCAAAATGAATGTAGGGTTCGAAATATGAGTCAACGCAATTTGTAAGTTACTTAAAAGAGCTAATTTTATTTATGGTTATTGAACTTTAGTGTTTGTTACTCAAAAGTTACTTTTTTTTTGTTACGTAAAAATTATTCAACTTTGTGTTCATTACACAAAAGTCATTTTTCTTTCTTTTGTTACACCAAAATCATAGTATTACTTTGCTCTAGTTATCACAAAAGTCATATTTTTACTTGAAAAGTCTATTGCCTTTGGTATTATATAAACTTTCATATTTATGTAATACTTTCTATATTATATACTATATAATATATTTTTAACAATGTATTTTATATATAAATACAATAACTTAATATTATTTTATTTATTATTTTTATAATACATTCGTATATTTAATTTTTTTTAACGTTAATTTTTAAAATATATTAGTAGCGTTATTAAATTTGTCAGTAACTTTAATATATATTAGTAGAGAAAGAAATCGGAAGTACATTTCCGTGAGAAAATTCGTAGGTAAACATACATAGAAAATGAGGAAAAAATCATACGTTAATCTAAAGGAAAATCCCTAAATACTACATGCGAATTTAGCTGGGAATATTCTTTTGAAGATTTACCTAGGCAATTGGTTATTTGAAAAATTACACTATTAAAAATTCAAGAAAAACCGTCCAAAAAAATCAACCAAACTTGGTCGGTGATGGCCAATAACCATCCAAAACGAGATCAATAATGTGTTATCGGTATTTTAAAGGTCGGAAGGGCATACCAATCAAAGTTGGCCAGAAATTACCGACCAACTTTGATCAGTCAATTAAATTGAAAAAGAAGTTACTGAAAAAAGTTGTTTTATAACGCTACTAATATATCTTGAAAATTAAAGTTAAGAAAAAATTAAATATACGAATATATTATAAAAAATAATAAATAAAATAATATTAAGTTATTATATTTATATATAAAATACATTGTTAAAAATATATTATATAGTATATAATATAGAAGGTATTACATAAATATGAAAGTTTATATAATATCAATGGCAATAGACTTTTCAAGTAAAAATATGACTTTTGTGATAACTAGAGCAAAGTAAAATAATTTTTGTGTTATAGAAAAAAGAAAAGTGACTTTTGTATAATGAACACAAAGTTAAATAATTTTTACTAAACCCAAAAAAAAAAACTTTTAGGTAATAACACTAAAGTTCAATGGCGGATAAATTGTCTCTTGCCCAAAACCTTTCCGATAGACGTAGTAAACTGTGCTGCATCAAACGAGACAGAGAGTAATCTCTCTCTCTCTTTTTTTTTTTACTACAAAATAGAAGAAATTAAAAGGAGAGCTGGCAAGGGGGCATTTGCATCTATACCCGTTTTTTGTATCACATTTTAACTTATGCTCGCTTTGCAAAAAAAATTGCAAGTGTACCCGTTTTTTCACATAACTTCAGTACACGGGGCTGAAGTAGCAAAGACAATTACACAAAACTTCAGCATTTTAGTAGCCGGGTCTGAAGTTCAGCTCTAGAGCTGAAGTTTTTGTCTTTGTAACCGGAAAACTTCAGCTCTAGAGCTGAAGTTTGCCAGTTATAAAATAAAAACTTCAACTCTAGAGCTGAAGTTTCTATGTTGTAACTAGAGCTGAAGTTTCTATGTTGTAACTAGGAAACTTCAGCTCTAGAGCTGAAGTTTTCAAGTTATAAAACAAAAACTTCAGCTCTAGAGTTGAAGTTTTCCAGTTATAAAATAAACTTCAGCTCTAGAGCTAAAGTTTTCAAGTTATAAAATAAAAATTTCAGCTCTAGAGCAGAAGTTTGCCAGTTATAAAATAAAAAACTTCAGTTAACTGGAGCTGAAGTTTTCGTTTAGTAACCCGGAAACTTCAGCTCTAGTTATAAATTTCTCAGTTATAAAGGGAAGCTGAAGTTTTTTAAAAAACGAGTATGAATGCAAACAAAAAGACAAAGTAGCTACAGATGATGGCCCGTGCAATTTTTACGCTGGCAAGCTATAACAAAGTGGCTGAATTGGAATTTTGGGTTTCCCTGAGCATGAATTGGATTTTTGGGCTCACTGGATCGCCTTTATAATAATTGTGAAAACTACCTAAATAGTCGTTTTAAAAAAATAATAATAATAGCCGATAAAATATATAATTATTGTAGAATATTGTATAATATACATATTTTACACATAATCAGTATATATAATAGGCAAGTTACACATTTGAGATTTTTACTGCTATAGAAACCTCCACTCACTTTAATACTATATTGTTTTCAAAGAGGAAATCCAATTCTTCATTACTAAAATTTAGGCCAAATACATAACTGGGCCCTTAAACTTGGCTTTTTTTGTCACTTGGGCACTTAAACATAGAGTTGTTCCTTCAGACCCTTCAACTAAATCACATATGTGCCAATTAGACACTTTGTAGACCATCTGAGAAAAACTTTTATAAAAATTATTGGATATGTAATTAGATGCAGTTGTATATTTGATGGCTTTTAAGGCTTTCTTCTTTGCTTATGAAATAGCTGCATTTGTATATTTGACAGTTATGCTCTTTTGCTGACGTACTATTTTTGTTAAAAGTTGTTAATGTCAAAATGCAACTTCTATCATCCACTTGTGCGTTCTAGTTTGTAAAGTTTTATTCTAGTAGCTTATAAGTGCCGTGCAAAGAGAACAAGCATGCAAAATGAGAATAGTCAAATTCATGTACACTATAGTTTCTTTTAAAAAAAATTAAGAAGAAAAATGATGGGTTCACGAGAAGAAGAAGAGAAATAGAATGTAAGGTAAAAGTTCGCTTTAATTGGAATAATATATTAGAATGTCATAATAATAATAATATAATAATAATACTAATAAAAATAAAATAATCCATAACCTTTTTCTTATTTTCACGCGTCTTTTCCTACGCACTCAATTATGTTACTACAAAGTGTCTAATTGGCACAGATGTGGCTTAGTTGAAGGGCCTAATAGGAACAACTCTATGTTTAAGTGTCCATGTGACAAAAAAGATCAAGTTTAAGGGTCCAGTTATATATTTTGCCTAAAATTTACTAGTTGAAAAAAGGAAAATACAATAAAGACAACTAGGAAATGTCAAACATTTTGTGAGTATAAAATGGTGTGAGAAAAAGCCTTTTTAATAGGATATGCTTGATCAAAATAATTTTAATTTTTTTTCTAGTACTAATGAAACTGCTATAATCAATATGTGTTTACTGTTGTTAAAAAAAAAAAAAATCAAAGCTAGGAAGAATATGATCAATTGATAATTCCCAAATTTCTTATTATTTATATTTGCGTTTTAGCATAAATATTATAGATAACTCTCTATGATGATTTGTGAACCACCAAAATCTTCCCATTTGATCTCCATTGTTCCAATAATATCCCACCTTTGTTATCTAGTTATATATATAATACCTTTTTCATTTAGAAACATTATGTTGCAAAAAAGTTTGAATACAATCAATTAATAATATTATTATTTATATCCCTTTTACAGTTTCAAGAGTTTAAATTTTGATATAACGAGATCAGTGTTTATTTTTTTGGTACATATTATATTATTTTGAATTTCATAACTAGTCAAGTAGACGGCAAGTGTATTGAGGAGAAGAGCAGCACGTGACAGTCATGTGAGCCAATGTGGTTAGCTGAAGATTAGTTATAACTAACTTTATGATAGGTGGTTAGAATAATTAATAGTAGAGATTAGTCATTACAGCTGTCATATACAGCACATGTGTATATATACATACCGTATATGCATTGTATTGTTTTTTGAGTTAGTGAATTACACAATCATTATCTCCACTCACATCTTCTTCGATATGTTCTGCAGTCTAGAACATTCCTGATCTTCTTCTTCTTCTTCCTTAAGCTCCAACTAATCTGATCCTTACGTTTCATCATGGTATCAGAGCCCAGGGGCTAAACATTCGATCGTTTGCGGTGGATAATATCTGCTTCATGCAGAATCATTTTGTGTTGCTGATTGTTTGAATTTTCCAATCAGTTAACCTAAAATCTGTTTTTGTTCTGCAATTTGCAAGCCTGTAATTCCTTGAATTTGACAGTAGAATTTGCTGAATCTATCAACAATGGTGAATGGAGAAGAAACCTCAACTGGAACGAACACAGGAACAACAACTAACATTGATCATCATCATCCTTTGTATTTGCAACCATGAGACACTCCAGGTAGTTCATTGATCTCTATTCAACTAACTGGATCTGAAAATTATGCATTGTGGAGTAGATCCATGAAAATAGGCTTAATTGGTAAAAGTAAGCTAGGATTTGTTGATGGACGATGTACTAAGGATAAATTCGATCGAGCCTTGCATGAACTTTGGGAGAAGTGCAATGCGATAGTTTTGTCGTGGATTATGAATGCTGTGAGCACAGATTTACTTAGTGGAATTGTGTACAAATCTAATGCACATAAGGTGTGGACTGATCTAAAGGACAAGTATGATAAGGTAGATGGATCTCGTATTTTCTTTTTACACAAGGAGATTGCAACCCTATCGCAGGGAATTTCTTCAGTCACTGCATATTTCTCAAAGCTAACAGGTTTGTGGGAAGAGTATGATACCTTAACGCCTTGTCCTAGTTGTGAATGTCTGGAATCTAAGAACTACTTTGAACATTTTGAGTATCAAAGATTGTTGCAGTTTCTCATGGGGATAAATGAGACATACAGCTAACCTAGGAGTCAGATATTAATGATGATCCATGTTCCTTCAGTTAACAAAGCATATTCAATGATAGTCTCTGAAGAAAGCCAAAGAACTTTGGGAAAATTCTCTCAATCTGGGGATGGAACAGCTCTGTTTACAAACAAAGGGATGAATTTAGGAAACAATTACAAGCCTAGAAGAGGAAATCTATTATGTGACTATTGCAACTATAAAGGACACACAAGAGACACTTGTTACAAGTTACATGGCTATCCAACTAACTTCAAGATGAGAAAGAAGACAACAGGATTTCCTCAAAGATCTATGGTCAATGCAACCATACAGGAGGATCAACAATCCATGACAAAGCAAAGGACTATCACAAATTCACAGGAAGCACCACAGGTAATCAGCACACCTGCAGCAAATGCAGCACATGGAGGAAGGCCAATCATGTTTACTCAAGAGCAGTATAACCAGATACTGAAGTTGATCAATACAGGAACAAGAACAGATGCTAATAAAAGCTTTGCAGGTACATCTAAGACCTTTATTGAAAATGAAAGGATTAAGGATGAGAATTGGATAGTAGACTCTGGTGCAACCAACCACATGGTTCACACCAAAGAACTGCTAGACAAGATAAACACAGATGTCGTAGGAAATGCACCTAAGGTATATTTACCTGATGGAACTTCTCTTGGTGTTGAACGTACTGGAGAAAGTAAAAACGGTGAAAACAGTGTTATTAAAAATGTTCTATATGTTCCATACTTCAAATACAATCTCTTATCTGTGTCCAATCTCACAAGGGATTTAAGGTGCTTTATTTCCTTTTATCCTGACTTCTGGATAATGCAGGACCTTCAGAGTGGGAAGGTGAAGGGGATTGGTAAAGAACTAGAAGGCTTGTACAATTTGCAGCATCAAAAACTTGAAGCCAAAGCTGCAAATGTACATCTTCAGAAACCTATTGAATAGGAGGAAGACATTAAGGTGTGGTATCGAAGGCTTGGACATGCTCCAGATAGAGTAGTAAGACAAATTCCAAACATGAAGTTCAAAGCTGACAATGATGAAATAAAGGAATGCACAATTTGTCCTTTGGCCAGACAAAGCAGATTGCCATTCCCTAAGAGTACAAGTAGATCAGACAAACCATTTCAATTGATCCATGTAGACGTTTGGGGTCCATATAGAGTATAAACTCATAATGGACATAGATTTTTTCTCACTATAGTAGATGATTGTAGCAGAATGACATGGATTTACTTACTAAGACTCAAAAGTGATGTGGTTGTATGCTTAAGACAATTTTTAGCCATAATAAAGACTCAATTTGCTGTAACTGTGTAGACCATAAGGAGTGATAATGGATCTGAATTTTTCAACTCTGAATGTCACAGTTTGTTTCAATCCTATGGAATGATTCATCAGAGTTCATGTGTTCATACCCCACAATAAAATGGGGTAGTGGAAAGAAAATAAAGGCACATACTAGAAGTGGCTAGGGCCATTAGATTGCAAGGTTACCTGCCTTTTAAATTCTGGGGAGAGTGTGTGCAGGCATCCATTTATGTCCAGACTGCCTCTATCAGTGTTATCAGGAAAATCATCTTTTGAGATATTATATGGAAGGGTACCATCTTTAAAACACCTAAGAACTATAGGGTGTTTATGCTTTGCTAAAGCTGTGGGAGAAAAGGATAAATTTGCAGCAAGATCTGTTGGGGCAGTGTTGATGGGATATTCAACATCTCAGAAGGGATACAAACTATATAATATTTTTACTAACTCCTTCTTTGTAAGCAGGGATGTCAAGTTTATGGAGCACATCTTTCCCTTTTAACTACTTAAGGAAGGGAAGATGCAACTCTTTCCCAATGGTGTACTGCATCACTCAGCTACTACTGATGTTATTCATATGCAAATTGACACTCAAAATGAAGATGGTTCTACTCCAGCAATGTCACCAGATGCAGACAATCACATGGCAGATTCACAACCCTCACCACCATCTCCCATATTCTCTGAAGACATTACAGCACAACATCCACTTTCCTTAGAGCAGGCTATACCTGTCCCTGTGGGTCCTTCATTAAGGAAGTCAGCCAGAACAACTAAAGAGCTTGTTTGGCTACAAGACTACATTTGCAATGGTTCTTTGAAAAGGCCAGAAGGAGAACAGCCTTGCAAGTATCCCATGCACAATTACTTAACTCATGCAGGCTTTTCAGTCAAGCATCAGTCCTACTTGTCCAAGATTACCAACATTAGAGAGCCTTTGTCTTATGAAGAGGCTGCATCAGACCCTAAATGTCTTGATGCTATGCAGCAGGAATTGAATGCACTCAAGGACAATAGTACCTGGACCATGGTAGATTTGCTTGCAGGGAAGACCCCTATTGGATGTAAATGGGTGTTCAAGATAAAATACAAAGCCAATGGTAAGGTTTAAATATACAAGGCACGCTTAGTAGCCAAGGGTTACAATCAGGTTGCAGGCCTAGACTATCAGGAAACTTTCTCTCCTGTAGTCAAAATGGTGACAGTCAGGGTAGTTATAGCTTTGGTTGGAGCCAACAACTGGAACTTGCATCAAATGGATGTATATAATGCATTCCTTCAAGGAGATCTCACTGAAGAGGAATACATTTGTCCACCTCAGGGATTTCCCAGCCAGGGGGAGAAGGTGTGTAGGCTGCACAAATCCCTTTATGGTTTAAAACAGGCCTCAAGACAATGGAACCTCAAATTAACTGATGCATTGCTGAAATCTGGTTTTGTACAAAGTCACTTTGACTATTCTTCGTTCACAAAGAAGCAAGGAACAAGATTAGTCATAATCTTGGTATATGTAGATGATCTACTCATAACTGGGAATGATCAAGACTTGATTTCTGAGGCAAAGACCATGTTGCAGGGTAACTTCAGAATCAACGACCTAGGGGAGTCGAAGTTCTTCCTTGGGATTGAATTAGCAAGATCAAAGAAAGGAATATTGATGATCCAAAGAAAATTTGCAATAGAATTGATCACAGACCTTGGGTTAGCAGGCTCAAAACCTGTGGCTACACCAATGGAATGCAACCAGAGATTCACTACTGTAGAATATGATCAACATTTGAACCCGAGAGATGATGAAGAGCAAATAGACCCAGGGCCATATCAAAGACTAGTGGGAAAACTATTGTACCTTACTATGATCAGGCCAGATATATGTTATACAGTCCATGTGCTGAGTCAATTCATGCACTGCCCGAAGAAATGTCACATGGAAGCTGCTATAAGGGTTGTGAGATAACCAGGGTTGGGATTGCTGATGAGCTCCACACAATCCTCTAAATTGACAGCATTTTGGGATGCTGATTGGGCAGCATGCCCTGTCACCAGGAGATCAGTGACAGGATATGTAATGAAATTGGAAAACTCTTTAGTGTCATGGAAGTCCAAAAAGAAATGTACAATCTCAAGAAGTTCTGCAGAGGCAGAATATAGAAGCATGGCAGCAGGAATTGCAGAAATATCATGGCTGACAGGACTATGCAAAGAACTGGGGGCTGAAGTTGAGTTACTAGTGGAATTGCATTGTGACAGTAAAGCAGCGATTCAAATTGCTGCAAATCCCATATTTCACGAACGAACAAAACACATAGAGATAGATTTACACTTCATCAGAGAAAGGATTCAACAAGGAATTGTTAAGACCAAGTTTGTTATATCTAAAGACCAAGAAGCAGATCTATTCACCAAGGCACTTGGAAGACCACAACATGAGTACTTGATGAACAAGCTAGGAGTGCTCAACCTATTCGCACCATCTAGCTTGAGGGGGAGTATTAAGGAGAAGAGCAGCACGTGACAGTCATGTGAGCCAAAGTGGTTAGCTGAAGATTAGTTATAACTAACTTTATGATAGGTGGTTAGAATAGTTAATAGTAGAGGATAGTCATTACAGCTGTCATATACAACACATGTGTATATATACATACCGTGTATGCATTGTATTATTTTTTGAGTTAGTGAATTACACAATCATTCTCTCCACTCACATCTTCTTCGATATGTTCTGTAGTCTAGAACATTCCTGATCTTCTTCTTCTTCTTCCTTAAGCTCCAACTAATATGATCCTTACGTTTCATCAAAGTGCACTAGGAAAAGGATTTTGTAAACAAAGGAATGTGAACGTAGCATACACAAAAAAAAAAGAAAAATTATTTTGTGCCTCACACAACTGATACTAGTTGTGTGACGCTTTGTTTTGTTTCACAATAAAATTGACTTAAAATTTGTATAAGAATCGGGACTACTTTGTTGTGAGACAACAAAACCTCACATAATTAATATTAGTTGTGTGAGACACATAGTAAATTTTTCGCGAAGACTTGTGACTTGTCGTGTGAAATGTTATGAACAAATTCATAACGGAAAACACACCCACAAAGTTTATCGATTTTAAATTTATCATCAAATTTATAACTTATTTTAGTTGCTATATTCACATTAAATACTTATAAATATTTAATAAAATTTATATAAAAATTATTGAAGTCATTGAAATCCGTAAATAGTACTCAACCTCCCGCATAGTGTCTCACATATACTATTGTTTTTTCCTCCCTCGGCGGCGGAAATTCCTAGGTAGCAGCCAACCACATATCTCTGACCGCACGCACAATTAATACTACTTTGTAACCTAATAGCCTATACAGACAGAATAAATAAATAAATAAAAACTGTTCTTTAATAATTTATTATTTGCATGTTCCGGTCAATACACGTCTAGTATGATATTATAAATTACTAAAATTATATTGCTATGTGCTTAGTTGTTTGTTAAGTGTCCGTGTTCTGATTGTTATCTTTTTCTTTTATTTATATTATTAATGACAATAATGTAGGCAAAATTATAATTACTATCTGCTTAGTTTTTTCTTTATCTAGGATAAAAATTGTAGAGGGAATTGCAACACGAAGATAGCTGGTTTTTTATGGATCTAAATTACTTTACTGACTTTTGGGTTTTGTTTTATATGTACATATATTTTTTGGTATATAAAACTATTGGTGAAATTACAAGTAATAACAGTTGAAAAATAAGATAAAGAAAAATAAATAAATATTCTTCAGGCTGAGGCGCAAATATGTCGCTCTTTTTAAGGAGATTCAAGTATACTGTGGTAGTATCTGTGAGCGTTACTGTGTTAAAATAAAAATCAGAAAACTATTAGAAGAATAAAGAAATGTAGAAAATAGTAAAGAATCAGAAATATTCCGAGTCCACAATTTTCTTGTGCGTCCTTAAGGAATTTTAACCCCCTCACATGTTGCCAAGGTAATGGATTAAATCCTCCTAGGATAAAACGGAATAAACCTTCCTGCAACAGTGGCAATACAAACTGCAGGATACCAATGAACTCAAATGACGGAGCAAAATCACACTTATGAATTTGAGAGAGAGAGAATGTGAATTAGGATGCAGTATATTCAGAAAGAAAGAAGTTCTGGAGTGTTTTTCATGTGTAGAAAATGCAGCCTTGCCTCAGAATTTATAGGCAAATATCAGAAGAGGTGTCTGGAAAATGTGCCTTTTCTGAAAATACGCTGCCAGAGGGGCTCTCGAAATCTGCCTGCCACGGTTCTACCGCGGTCGCGGCCAGCGAGGCCCTCTGAACGTATTTTCAGCAGTGATTTGGCATTTAATTAATTATTAAATAATTAAATAAATTTTGTCCAAAAATAATCTTATCGATCGATCATTTGACAAATCCAAATCCAAAGCCGAAGCCAAGCTGAGCGAGCGACGAAGACGGCACGAGGGTTCATTCTCTTCAACTCCTTTTAAGAGCTTTAAGAAGTGAATCTATATATAAGCACACAAATGTGATTGTCCCTCACCAATGAGGGATAAAGTGCAAGACAAAAGTTCACTTATTCAAATTTTCATTTTTCATCCATTTTATTTCCCTCCATTTCCAATTCACACTTCTTCTACTTTAAAGCCCTAATGGCTTAAAATCCAACAATCCCCCACATGAATGGGAATGGCTGTATCAAGAAAGATCATAGATGAAAGCTATGTGATTTTGCAAGTAAGGATTAATTGCATCTGGATAAGTAAGTTTCCCTTTGAATTTTCTGTAGTGAACATATGTCGGATATACTCAGTCAATCGGTAGATTTGATATCTTTGAACAGTCGAATTTTAGTGTATACCTAGACAACCATATGTCACTCAACCAACCCTTAACCGTCTTTTGGTTCTCATTGTTGTGTTCGTTTTAGCATGAACACCGCCTAGTTTCATAAGTGCGTAGATAATTGGCCTTACAGAATTCTCATTGAAGCGGCGTCC
>MU738746.1:0-18768 GCA_026770625.1 Nicotiana glauca | reverse complement strand
TCTTAACCCTTTTAGGTTTAGGAACTTGTACCTTAGCTAAACACCCCCACACTTTGAAGTATTTCAAGCTAGGCTTCCTTCCTTTCCACTTCTCATAAGGAATGGACTGTGTTTTACTATGAGGTACACGGTTGATTATTCGGTTAGCTATAAGTGCAGCTTCCCCCCACAAGTTCTGTGGTAAGCCAGAACTTATTGGCAATGCATTCATCATCTCCTTCAACGTTCAATTCTTCCTCTCCGCAATTCCGTTAGATTGTGGGGAGTAAGGGGCAGTTGTTTGGTGAATAATGCCATTTTCCAAACATATTTCTTCAAAAGGAGATTCATATTCGCCATCCCTATCACTTCTTATCATTTTGATATTTTTGTTTAGTTGCGTTTCAACTTTACTCTTGTATTGCTTGAAAGCATCAATTGCCTCATCTTTACTATTAAGTAAGAAAACAGAGCAATATCTCGTGCTATCGTCAATAAAAGTAATAAAATACTTTTTTCCACCGCGAGATGGTGTTGACTTCATGTTGCAAATATCTGTGTGGATTAAGTCGAAAGGATTTTAATTCCTTCCGACGGACTTATAAGGATGCTTAACATACTTTGATTCCACACATATTTGACATTTGTAATTGACGCAATCAAATTTTGGCAATACTTCTAAATTTATCATTTTTCGCAATATTTTGAAGTTTACGTGACCTAAACGCGAATGCCATAAAGTGTTTGAATCAAGGAAGTAAGAAGAAGCATTCACTTTATTGATAGGAACTGCTATTAAATTTAGCTTAAAAAGGCCCTCATTTAGGTAACCTTTTCCTACATACAAATCGTTCTTACTTAGTACAACACTATTAGAAACAAAAATACATTTGAATCCATTTTTGACAAGAAGTGATGTAGACACAAGATTTTTGCGAATTTCTGGAACATGGAGGACTTGGTTTAGAGTCACTATTTTTCCCGACGTCATCTTCAACGCAATCTTGCCAACTCCTTCAATTTTGGCCGTAGATGAATTTCCCATGAAGATAGTCTCGTCGGGACCTGCAGGGGCATAAGAAGAAAATAATTCCTTGTTAGCACAAACATGGCGGGTGGCTCTAGAATCTATCCACCATTCTTTCGGATTTCCTACCAAATTGCATTCAGACAACATGGCACACAAGTCTTCCATTTCATCTTAAACCATGTTGGCTTGATTCTTTTTCTTCTTATTATTCTTTGGCGCACGACAATCCACTGCCTTATGTCCAGTTTTTCCACAGTTGTGGCAATTACCCTTGAACTTCTTCTTGCTTGGGTAATTCTTTGGTCCAGAAGCCTTCTTCCTCTTCTTATTTTGTGGTGCCTCCTCAACAATGTTTTCCCCCAAAATTGTTGAGTTTCCACGTGACTTCTTTTCTTCATTTTTGTTGTCTTCTTCTATCCTCAAACGAACAATCAAGTCTTCTAGTATCATTTCCTTTCGCTTGTGTTTAAGATAGTTCTTAAAATCCTCCCACAACGGAGGTAATTTCTCAATGAAAGCAGCGACTTGAAAGGCCTCGTTTATGACCATACCTTCAATAACAAATTCATAATTAATAATAAGATAAATCTTATTATTAAACTTATTCATTCTGGTCATATCTTCAGTAAGGAGGTCATGCACAATGACTTGTAATTCTTGGACTTGAGTTATGACCGACCTAGTGTCAATCATCTTGAAATCCAAAAACCTTGCAGCCACAAACTTCTTAAGTCTGGTATCCTCAGTCTTGTACTTCTTTTCAAGTGCATTCCATAAGGCTTTTGAAGTTTCCATGACACTATAGACATTGTACAAGACATCTTCCAAACAACTCAAAATGTAATTTCTGCACAAGAAATCAGAATGTTTCCATGCTTCAGTTATAACAAGTCGTTCATCATCCGGAGTATTTTCTGCTAAGACCGGAGGATCCTCCTTGATGAAACGTTGCAAACTCAATGTAGTAAGATAGAATAGCATCTTCATTTGCCAGCGTTTGAAGTCAATACCGGAAATTTTTTTGAGTTTTTCTGCCGGTGCCATAGCATGAGCAGGAGTAGAACGGCTTGACGAGGCAGCAACACTCGTAATAGTAGCACCCGTTCCCGCAACACTTCTATTAGTTTGGTTTTCATTCGTCATATTTCTGTAAAGTCGAAAACAATACAGAACTTAGTTAAATCAGTGAAGTTTTGACATCTTCAAATTGAATACCAAACCAAACATACAACACGTAACAATGGTGAAGTTTTTATATACTTAAAACGTGTACGTTTATTATTCCGGTAAAGTTTTTATGTACTTTAAACGGGACAGAAATAATTATTGGAGTAGAACGCAACAGTTTAATATTTAACCAACAAACAAACGTTAGTAATAATAAAATTCCTTAAGCTTGTGAGCGTTACTGTGTTAAAATAAAAATCAGAAAATTATTAGAAGAATAAAGAAATGTAGAAAATAGTAAAGAATCAGAAATATTCCGAGTCCACAATTTTCTTGTGCGTCCTTAAGAAATTTTAACCCCCTCACACGTTGCCAAGGTAACGGATTAAATCCTCCCAGGATAAAATGGAATAAACCTTCCTGCAATAGTGGCAATACAAACTGCAGGATACCAATGAACTCAAAGAACGGAGCAAAATCACACTTACGAATTTGAGAGAGAGAGACTGCGAATTAGGATGCAGTATATTCAGAAAGAAAGAAGTTCTGGAATGTTTTTCATGTGTAGAAAATGCAGCCTTGCCTCAGAATTTATAGGCAAATATCAGAACAGGTGTCTGAAAAATGTGCCTTTTCTGAAAATACGCTGCCTACCGCGGTTCTACCGCGATCGCGGCAAAACCGCGGCCAGAGGGGCTCTCGAAATCTGCCTGCCGCGGTTCTACCGCGGTCGCGGCAGAACCGCGGCCAGCGAGGCCCTCTGAACTTATTTTCAGCAGTGATTTGACATTTAATTAATTATTAAATAAACAAAATAAATTTTATCCAAAATAATCTTATCGATCGATCATTTGACAAATCCAAATCCAAATCCAAATCCAAATCCAAAGCCGAAGCCGAGCCGAGCGAGCGACGACGACGGCGCGAGGGTTCATTCTCTTCAACTCCTTTTAAGAGATTTAAGAAGTGAATCTATATATAAGCACACAAATGTGATTGTCCTTTACCAATGAGGGACAAAGTGCAAAACAAAAGTTCACTTCTTCAAATTTTTATTTTTCCTCCATTTTATTTCCCTCCATTTCCAATTCACAATTCTTCTACTTTAAAGCCCTAACGGCTTAAAGTACAACAGTATCTTCACCGGTCCAGTAGTATTAAGTCCACTTCGGTAGTATCTTTACCGGCTAGCAGTATTACTCTTGACTTGTCCCCTCTAGGATACAACAGCCCGACAACGTCGTATGAATCGCACAAACTCTGGACAAGTTGTTGAGTCCAAAGCTACAAAAACTGACTTCTCTTTAGCTCTCTTTTTTCACAATACCAGCCACACCTTTTTCATGTATACCATAACACTTTGCTCATTCTCACTACTATGTTTTTTCCTCTACAATACAAGGAAGAAAACCACTATTTATAGGAGTAGAATCTCTTCCATGAAATAAATAATATGATAGTGTGATGATAAAATAGTATAATATGGATTGGTGGTTACAAGATATAAGTTTTAGTGGGTAATAAGTGGTAGATCATGGCATTAATGGTTTCATGAGTTACATCAAAATAATGACCACTTTTTTGTCAATTACCAAAATCTCACAAGAAATAATGTACTTTAATATTATAATTTTAATATTAAAATACACTAACACTAACAAAAACTTTTAAATACCAAAAAAAATATCGACTTCTTATTACACCTCACCTATCGACTTTTTTGGTATATATATTCCATTGAACCCCTTCAATTGTTCTTAATTCGTTAACTCAAAAAGCATTAATGTAAAATCTTGGATTAAAACTGAATCAACCTACTAAACCCAACTAATTAATTCTAATAATTGTCACAAAATAATCAAATACCAAATTAAAAGAAAAACTATCAAATTTCCAAAATTAAAATTGAAACAAGAGTAAACTATTTTTGTTATTTTTTATAATTTTGTAAAATTCCTAATTACTAATTGATTCCCCAAAACATGTAACATTAAACCTAAATGCATTTTTTTTTAATTTTGTATGAATTAAAATGTACAACTAAAAATGCAAACAATTAACACGAAATGCCATAAAATTCACAAAATTGCAGATAGTAAAAGAAAATATTTTATTTTGGAATTATGGGAGTAATTCATTTAGCGCAAAAATCACGTGCTTACAATACCATAGATAGAATTCCTCTACTATATAAAGAGTTCTAATCATTTTGTAAACACCTTATATTCACGCAGATCAAAGCAATACAATACTCTCTCTTTAATTCATACTCTCTTGTTCATCAGCTTGTTATATTTTAACTGTGCTTGCACAACTAGCTGGAGGGTATTCAAGCTTGAGGGCTGAATTTTGTCCAAATACTGGTTTACCTTATATTATTGTAAAATTGTATTATTACTCTTTGCATTTATCAATTGGTATTAGGCGAAATTACGTATTCTCAAAATCACATTATAAGTTTAGTTACTACCCAATTTTAAGGGTAAATAATAATAATTAATATATATATATTTCACAAAAAACTAAAGACAAACGTTACCCTCCTCGTACCCCCCCTCCCCCCAATCCCCGCCGGCTTCGCCTTACACCGCCGCCGGAAATCGCCTCACGGCGGCGGCCGGCGACCAATGACGCCCAAATTCACACCATCCCCTCTCCTTCACCTCCCCAATCCCATATCCACCATCGATTTCCTCCAAACCTCACTCAAACGCCTCAAAAATGCCAAACCCTAGCGCCGCCACCGCCATGCACGGCGACGCCGCCTCCCAAACCTCCCCAAAATTACACCCCAGACCCTCCTCGCCTCCCTCTTTCTAAATCCCCATTTATTTTCCCTCAAATGTTCCTCTAGTGGCTTGAATTTCAGATAAAGTCCAGACCAAGAACCCTAGTTGTCAACAACTGGGGTTTACTGATTTAGGGGGCTATAACAACACTTAATCGTGTGTTTTCTTTTGAAACACATGATTAGGGATGGTTATAATCCGATTATCGTCCAGAAGCTGTCCTTAAGTTTAGTTCAAAATAAGTGATTTCGAGGTACTCCACTTCTACCCTTTTTTCTGTTTTCTTCATGAATTTGATTTCTTCAATTTGGTATTCCTGTAATTTTCATTTTTGGGATCTTAATTTAGGTTCTGATTTCAGTCATATAGTTAGTTTTGTTCTTATTTTAATTTGACTGTGTATTTGATTTCGATCCATGATTTTTGTTGAGTGATATGTTACTGTAAGTTCCAATTTTACTTGTTTGTGGTTAGTCATTAGTTCACTGTTTTAATTTTAGCCTTAAGGTATTAGTGATAATTAGAGTTAAATTTCAATCTTAATTAGTTAAGTTGATTAGTTCAAGTTTTAGATTCTCTTGTTATAATTAGTTGTTTGGTTATTGCTGAAAGAGGTTGAGGTTTAATACTAGTTTGGTAATTTCAAAGCAAGTTCAGGTGTGGTTTGGGTACTCAGGTTTGAGCAAGAATATTGTAGTTGAAACTAGAATCTTCTAGGACTTTCTAAATAGGGCTTTAGTTATAATTATAAAAACTTAATGCAGTAACTTGGGCAATAAGTCAGAAAATAAATGACTATTTGGGTAAAACTGAAAATAAAAAGAGGGGGAAAATGGGTAAGGAAATCTAGAAGCTTCCCCCTGAAGTTTGCTTATAAAAGGCAGCTTACTTACCTTCATGAGAAGGGGGGACAAATCTAAAAATTCCTCAAAAACTTCTAGCATCTAAATTTCCCACCAAAAACATTTTTAGCAAGTTTAGCCTTAGAAATTTGAATTTCAAGATTCAAATAATCAAATCTGAACTCCTAAAGTTCAACAATTTCATATTAGATCTTAGTTTTCCTCAAAAAAACCAAAAAAATAAGCAAAAACTCCAAAAAAAAACTCCAAAAAATACTGTGCTACTGAGATTTTGGATTCAATTTCATGTTGTAGGGTTTGAATTGGCATCATTTAGCTTAAAAATTTGATTGCTGAAGTTGGATAGAGGTTTCTAGATTGATTTCAAGTTGAATTTGGTTTGTTCGGGTCAATTTTGGTCTGTTTTACTGGTTTTTTCCATTGCTGGGATTCGAAGTTGAATTGTTGATTGTTCTCCTGCTGCTGTGACCTGTTATTTGATCCTGTTAGCTTGTTGAACTGTAGCTGACCTCTCCTTCTCTTTACTTTGATTCAACTTCCAGGTACTTACTTGATCTTCCATGGTCTAAGAGCTAAGACAATTTGTAGCTGAAGTTCTGATTGGAAATAATAGGCTGACTTAAGGGCTGGAAATGCCTGTTTGTTCATATATGCTTATTCTGTTGCGCTTATGTATATATTAGCCTTCATGTTAGGTCGTATAGTAGCAATATTTAGAACTTGACAAATTGGAACTCTTGATGTTTGGTATAACTAGACTGTTATAATTGGACTGTATAGATGATTTTCTGTCTTAGTTGTATTAATACAGCTATTTAGTATACCTCTAGAATAATTCAGGCTCATTTAAAGTTTGATAGGCAGTAGATCATAGCTATATTGAAACAGGTTGAACATGTATGAGTATTAAGTGTAATAACTATAATCAGTCGAGTTGATTAGATTAATTCAAGGTTCAAATTTAGATTGCTTCAGGTTTCAAATCTGTTGTTAGCCATGAGGCGTTTTATTTAATCCAGTTACTATTTCTATTTGAGTTAAACAAGCACCAAAATAAGTGGATTTGTAGTTCAATTTGAGTGTCAATCATAGGAGTCAAATTTTCACACTTTCATTCAATTATCTACTCTCTTCGAATATCTGCAGGAGTTTGTTAACGCAAATCAAATGTAAAAATTAGAGAGATTAATCGAACAGCTATTGGACCAAACAAATTTGAATTTTTCTTTTCGTTGTCACCATCATTGAATCCGTTTGGGCCGTATTACCACTAAGGCACGGCCCGACTCCAGTCTTCCCTACCTCACTGATTGGGCCTGTGTTGAGGCCCAGAGCTAGTAACAGCTCAACAAAAATGACAGACCTCATTGCTACTGTACTGGGACAATGTCAAATTTGGGCCTGAATGAATATTAAATACGAGGTTAATGTTGCAACATAGTTTTTGGGCTTTCTCATTAAGTAGCATGCTTGAATTAAGAGGTGTGCCTCTTTTTCAAATGTGGACTTGAACTTGAAGCCCAAATACCTTGTTTACTTTAAATAATAGCAATTGATAATATTAATTAATTAGGGCTTTTGGAGACAAATCCAATAGAATATTATAGTTTGTTCTAGGATGGCCTTAAATAATAATATGAGATGAGTCTCGCTAAACAAAATGCATAAATTGCGGGGCCCTCATTAAATGCCTCTATTAAAATACTTAGAATTCGGGGCGTGCCGTTTAGCGAATTTCACGGCTCTTCGCAAAGATAATAACCCGTTAGTCGCTTTAGGTGCGCTTTTAATAAATTTACCTTCTTAAATACGGGTGTGCATTTCATGCAACCCAAATCCACATCCCAAAACGTTGAATAAAAATGTGTTGAGGATCCGGGTGCATTTCAGGTGACGTAATCCAAAAGTACGTTTTTAAACGACGTTCACTTTCTTAAAAAATTTTAATTAAAAATGGTAAAAAATTCTAAAAATGCACCATAAGGATAACATGTATTAAAATCATGTTTTAGCCAAATATAGTAGTTGAACGACCGTGCTAGAATCACGGAACTCGGGAGTGCCTAACCCCTTCTCCCGGGTTAATAGAATTCCTTACTCGGATTTCTGGTTCGCGACTGTAATACAGAGTAAAACCCTTTCCTCGATTTGAGATTCGAACCGGTGACTTGGGATACTATAAATCTCCCAAGTGACGACTCTGAATCTCTTAATAAACTAATCCCGTTTCAATTGTCTTTTAATTGGAAAAACTCCTTTTATTATACCCTTCACAGGGTGTAGTAAGAAAAAGGAGGTGTGACAGTTCTGGCGACTCTGCTGGGGACAAGAACCCAGAATTTCGGTTCAGGGTTCAAGAGTTCGAGCTTAGTTAAATTGTTATATTTGGCTTTATCTGATTTTTCTACATGCTCCATGCTATATGTGCTAAATGTTTTATCGCTTTGATATTTGTCACATTGTATATAAACTGTCGTGAATCCTTTCCTCTCTCCGAGTCTTCTACATCATGGAGAAGGGTGCACTTCGTGTAGCTTCTCTTCTATTTAGAGTCTTTCCCAATTTAGAACGAGGTTTGGATAAGTTGCTAAGCCAGCTGAGATTCTGTATCCCTGGTACGCTGTCTCCCCCTCGGCCCGAGTTGTCCGCTCGGGTAAGCCAGGTCTAGACCAATAAACCTAGGGTTTAAACCTAGAAGAACCAAAAACTCATGCCGGATCCCTAGTAGGACGCTTGTTTGCATCATGTGCATCTAACTTAGGGGACTCAACACAAAGGTTGGGTCCGTCTAGGATAGGTGACCTGAAATGAATGACCATCCTGATGCATCTTACGTGCTACTTGCGCATTTATTTGCTCAACTTTACATGTTGACCGACTTGTATTTGATAAGAGAAAATTGAGAATAATAGCAGTGTTGGAACTAAGTGAGGGTGGCCATTTGTTTTGAAAAACCAAATGCCCAAATGGTACCGAAATGCTGCCGCATTTTTGAAAAAATGAAAAAGAAAAAAAAAACAAAATATTTGGAAAAATAGAAAGACAATTATTGTTCAAAATAGTTTTGATTTTGGAAAATCTGCCCGAACTACGCTGGTTTGATTCTCACCGTATGTGAGATACGTAGGCAACCCTCATCGGGTACAACTACCCTCTTTAAAAAATAGCAGAATAATGTCAAAATTTTAAATTTTTGTCAAAATAAGCTGGGTGCCGCCATTCTTGTTTAAAATGAGCCGAATGTCCCCAAAAGGGCGCCGGAAGGCTATTTTTGCAAGAACAGCCACCCTGAGTCATTTTAAATGGTTTACGGGCATAGCCTTAAAATCTCCCTTTCGGAAGTGCTGAAAGGCCGTATTTGCAAAATCAAGTCTTTGTTTTTTGAAATAAAATTTTGGAAAATAGCCATTTTTCTTTTTAAGTCAAACAGAGTCATTAAATAGCTAGCTTTCTTTAAATAGCCCACAATTGACATTGAAACCTTCTCAGTCTTGCGCAGGCCAGCGACGATGCCGAGTGATGCCCCGTGGACCCCAGGATGCGAAGCTTTGATGTACTCTTGATCTAGTTTTAATCATCAAATCTAGATTTTGTTATTTTGAGTCTGCTACAAGAAAACAAATAACCTAGTAACTTTGTAATCGGAGTTTTATTAATGGAAAATCCCACAAAAAAGGGAAAGATAAGAAACAAACAATGTAAAACGAGAGGGAAGAGCGAGAGGGTAAAGAAAAGAAAGGCCTAACAAATAAAGAAAAAGAAAGCCGGGATGATGCAAGCAGTCGAGCAAAGGCATAATAGAAATGGTTAACTGCTTAGGTGCATTCATTCCCAAAATGTGTGGTTATCTATTTTTTAATGCTCAAACCGCTAATAAAGTTGTTGTTGGTGATGAGTCTAGGCAAGTGGTTAAGTTGACTGGCATTCTGGCAACCCATTCATAAAACACCCGCTCTAAGGATAAGTCAAAAATGGTCAACCAAGAGCTAGAAACAAGCATTGTCGACCCGTCTAGGGAAGAAGAAGTAGTGGACGTTAATGCAATGAAAGAGGAGATGTATAAACTGAAGCAGAAAATGGCAGAGATGTACCAGGCCTGGTCAAAGGGATACCCACTACCAGCCTATCCTGCTAACCCTGCCTACATCCCGCCATCAGCTCAGCCACAAGATCATCCCACAGTGAACTCCTCTCCGGCATTCCCTACTTACCAGCAATACTATGGAACCACTTCCCAAACACCACCACCTCCACCACCCAAACAAATCCCATGCCCTCCACCACCAACTACTCTTGTGTTTGTAGATCCTCCACCCGTTACATTACACAAATCTTCTAGTGAACCCCTGTTCCAAACTCATGAAAACCACTATTACCCACCTGAACCCACCGTCAAACCACCAGAACCATACTCTTACACTCCCCGTTTTGATCTCTCAGCTGAAGAAGAGAAGCCTCTCAAAAACCCTAAGCAGGAGGAGATGATACGAAAGGTTAAGAGCTTAGAGAAGTCAAGGACTTGTGCTTGTTTCCCGACGTCCAGTTACCTGCGGGATTCAAGTTACCCAAGTTTGATCTGTATGACGGACACGATGATCCAGTAGACCATCTGAGGGGATTTTGTAGTAAGATGAGAGGAGCTGGTGGAAGGGACGAGTTATTAATGGCGTACTTCAGTCAAAGTCTAAGTGGTGCGGCCCTGGAATGGTATACACGACAGGATCATGCCCGATGGTACAGTTGGGATGATTTGGCCCAAGCGTTTGCAGGCCACTTTCAATATAATCTCGAAATTGTCCCGGACCGTCTGTCGCTGACAAAAATTAAGAAGAAGCCTGGGGAAAGCTTCAGAGAGTACGGTTTCCGGTAGAGAGAACAGGCGGCAAGAGTCGATCCTCCAATGAAGGAAAGCAAAATGGTCGATTACTTCCTGCAGGCTTTGGAGCCTACCTACTATGGTCACCTGGTGTCAGCAGTGGGAAAAACTTTCAACAATGTTGTTAAAATGGGAAGTATGGTGGAAGAGGGTCTCAAGTCCAACAAAATTATGAGCTATTCGGCAATTAAGGCAACTACCCAGGCTATCCAGAGCGGCACTGGAGGGGTATTGGGAAAGAAAAGGAAAGAAGATGTTGCAGTAGTGGAATCGAGAGCTTGGTCAAGGGGCCCATCACCATATGTTCACCAACCTCGACCCCATCCCCAAACCTACCCACACACCCCATATGGCCTACCGCAACACTACTACCCACCTCTTGTTCCCCATTTCTCTGTCCGCCATGCCCAAACATACCCCCAACCTCCTACCCATGCGCAATGGTGCGCATCCATCCCAAAAAATACTTACCCAACTCAAAGCACCTACCCACCCTCCAGAGCCTACAGAAACCCCGCTGGAACCGGTTTTTGACCCAACCCTGCCTCCAAGAATGATAGGCTATGGAAGAAGAAGACTTTCACTCCGTTGGGTAAATCTTACACCAACTTATACCACAGATTGAGATAGTTGGGCATGTTGAGTCCGATTGAACCCAAATTGCTAAATCTTCCCCCAAGGAATCTGGACCACTCGGTGAGTTGCAAGTATTGCTCGGGTGCTCCGGGACATGACACAGAAAAGTGCTGGCATTTGAAAACGGCTATCTAGGAGCTCATTAATACCCTCTGAATTGAAGTGCAGGCTCCAGAGACGCCTAACATCACTCAGAATCCATTACCAACCCATCACGAGACCCACATAATTGAGTTAGTACAAAAGGGAGAGCGTAAGAAGCCTTCACAAACTTTATTGATGATCAAGGCTAGTGAGGACAGATCGAATGAGAAACCAGCTAGTGGAAGGGCATTGATCAAGGTAGAGGAGACAGTTAGCAAACCAGTCGTGGTGATAAAGAAGGAGCCTTTGAGCAGTGTTGCAGTAAAACAAGAGCCAGCTAAAGTGGTGGTGCCGGGGGCAGCTGTCAAGCCCGCTGTGATCGTAAAAGGGGCTCGCACTGAGCCAGTTATCATCAAGCCAGTGACTCAGTTACCAGTAATCAGTGAAAAGGCCGTCCTATGGAATTACGGCCGAGTTACAGTGACGTATAAGGGGAAGAAAGTTAAAGAAGAAGTTTGTGAAACCCATGCGCTGACTCATTCAGGAAGATGCTTTGCCCCTGAAGAACTGAGAAAAGCTAAAGCAGCCAAAGATAATCCAGTGCCAGTAAAAAGGGCCGTAACTGAAGAAGAAGCAGAAGAATTCTTGAAGAAGACGAAGGCGCAAGATTACTCCATTATAGAATAGTTGAGGAAGACCCCGGCACCGATCTCATTGCTATCATTATTGATCCATTCAGACGATCATCGCCAGGCATTGATGAAAATTTTGAATGAAGCCCATGTTCCTGATAAGATCTCTATGAATCATCTGGAGAAAATAGCAAACAAGATTTTCGAGGTCAACAGGGTTACATTTTCTGATGATGAGCTGCCTTTGGAAGGCACTAAGCATAATAGAGCACTCTACCTCATGGTGAAATGTGAAGACTCTGTGGTCACCCGGGTGCTGATTGACAACAGGTCCAGCGCAAACATCTGCCCTCTCTCCACCCTGGACAAGTTAAAGGTGGAAAGTGAGAGAATCCATAAGAATATCATTTGTGTGCGAGGATTTGATGGAGGAGGAAAGGACACGGTTGGGGATATAGTGTTGGAACTGACGATAGGACCGGTTGAATTTACTATGCAGTTCCAGGTGCTCGACGTGGCTATTTCTTACAATCTCTTGTTAGGACAACCCTAGATTCATGCATCAAAAGCAGTGCCATCTACCTTGCATCAGATGGTTAAATTCGAGTGGGACCGACAGGAAATTGTGATGCGTGGGGAAGATAGTTAGTGTAATACCATTATGCCTTTCATAGAAGCTGAGGATGACAAAGGTCCATGGGTTTACCAAGTCTTAGACACAGTATCGGTTGAAAAGATCCCGGAAGGAAAGTGTATTCCTGTGCTCAAGGTAGCTGCTGCATCCATCATGGTGGCTTCGAAAATGATAAAGAGCGGATTCGTACCCGGAAAAGGTTTGGGCGCTTCTTTGCAAGGCATCATACAACCGGTATCTCTTCCTGGAAACTTGGATACTTTTGTTTAGGCTTCAAGCCTACTGCTGCAGACATGAGGCGAGCTAAAAAGATGAAAAAAAAAGCATGGACCCTTCCAAAACCCATCCCCCGCCTTTCCCGTTCCTTTGTCAGGCCTGGTACTAAGAAGCGTCTAGCAACGGTGATGCCTAATTTTGTGGTTGAACCCGACAAAGAGCTAATTGAGAGGTTTGAGAAGCTGTTTGACGAGGTGAATATGTTGGAGGAAGGAGAAGGTCCAAGCAAGGCAGATGTGCAGTTCGTGGGGCCCCATGCAAAGCTTAATAATTGGGAAGCTACTCCTCTTCCTACCCGAAGGGAGTCTTGGTAGTTAGTTTTGATTTTCCTTTCAGTTTAATCTGGGTTATTTCCAAGGTTGTAATTCAAATGCTATGTTTCGTCCGTTTGGACGAGTTAAGCCTTGTTATCTTAAATTTTAATGAAATGCAATTTTCTTCCTTTTTCATTCCCGATAGCCTTTATTTTTGTCTTTCTTTTCCTTTTTGTATAGTCCCTTTTATGTTGGTTTCACTAATGTGTCGTGCATGAGGAATCTTCGGCCTAGTCTTGAATGCCAATCTAACTCCGAAACAATAATACAAGAAATTGAGTATGATGATGAGGTAGAATATGATGACGAAGAAGCCTTTGAAGAAATCAGTAAAGAATTAAGCCATTTTGAAGAAAAACCCTAACCTAATCTGAATAACACAGAGGCAATCAATTTAGGGGATTAGCAGAATGTACGGGAAACGAAAATAAGTGTCCATTTGGAACCTCAGCTAAGAGAAGAGATAATCAAAGCATTGTTTGAGTACAAAGATGTTTTTGCGTGGTCATATGACGATATGCCGGGTTTAAGCACCGATTTGGTGGTCCACAAATTTCCCACCGACCCAGCATGCCCTCTTGTCAAGCAGAAGCTAAGGAAATTTAAAAAAGATATTAGTGTGAAAATCAAAGAAGAGGTCACCAAGCAGTTTGAGGCGAAGGTCATCCGGGTCACGCGGTATCCCACCTGGTTAGCTAATATTGTGCCTGTGCCAAAGAAGGATGGAAAGACCAGAGTGTGCGTTGATTACCGTGATCTCAATAAGGCGAATCCAAAAGACAACTTCCCACTGCCAAACATCCATATATTGATTGATAATTGTGCCAAACATGAGACTGGTTCCTTCGTGGATTGTTACGCGGGTTATTACCAGATTTTGATGGATAAGGAAGATGCGGAAAAGATGGCATTCATCATGCCTTGGGGAACGTATTGTTATAGAGTCATGCCATTTGGGTTGAAGAACGCAGGTGCAACATATATGAGGGCGATGACCACCATGTTCCATGACATGATACATCAGGAAATTGAAGTCTATGTAGACGACGTGATCATAAAGTCGGGGAAGCAATGTGACCATGTCAAGGACCTGAGAAAGTTTTTTCAGAGACTCCACAGGTATAACCTCAAGCTTAATCCAGCGAAGTGTGCATTTGGTGTATCGTCTGGGAAACTGCTGGGGTTTGTGGTAAGTCGACGCGGTATTGAGCTAGACCTATCCAAGATCAAGGATATTCAAGAGCTACCGCCACCAAAAAAACAAAAAAGAGGTGATGAGTTTGCTTGGGAGGTTGAATTATATCAGCAGGTTCATTGCCCAGCTCACAACGACTTGTGAGCCCATCTTTAAGCTGCTAAAGAAGGATGTAATGGTCAGATGGACTGATGAATGTCAGGCAGCATTTGACAAGATTAAGGAGTATCTGGCCAGTCCACCTGTATTGATCCCGTCGGAGCCGAGAAGACCCTTGATCCTTTATCTGACAGTTTTGGATAACTCTTTTGGCTGTGTACTAGGGCAACATGACATCACAGGAAAGAAAGAGCAAGCGATTTAATACCTCAGCAAGAAGTTCACATCTTGTGAGGTGAAGTACACTCAACTTGAGAGGATGTGTTGTGCCTTAACCTGGGTAGCGCAGAAGTTGAAACATTACTTGTCATCATATACCACCTATCTCATCTCTCGGTTGGACCCATTAAAGTATATTTTTCAAAAGCCCATGCCCACAGGGAGGCTCGCGAAGTGGCAAATCTTCCTTATGGAATTTGACATTGTCTATGTGACCGGACTACAATGAAAGCATAAGTGTTGGCTGATCATCTGGCCGAGAATCCAATCGATTAAGAATATGAACCTTTGAAGACATACTTCTCTCATGAATAGATAATGCATGTTAATGAATTAGAACAAGTCGAGAAGCCAGGATGGAAGCTGTTCTTTGATGGGGTTGCCAACACCAAAGGCGTCAGAATAGGAGCGATACTTATTTCTGAGACAAGGCAACACTATCCGGTTACGTCTCAACTTCATTTCTATTGCACCAATAACATGGCTGAATACGAGGCGTGTATCTCGGGTTTGAGGTTGGCTATAGACATGGGTGTCCAGGAAATCTTGGTCATAGGTGACTCGGATCTTCTGGTGCACTAGATTCAGGGGGAATGGGAGACAAGGGACTTGAAGCTCATACCGTATCGAAAATGTTTACATGATCTTTGTCAAAGGTTTCAATCCATAGATTTCAGGCATATTCCAAGGATTCATAATGAAGTTGCCGACGCTTTGGCTACATTGGCGTCAATGTTGCATCATCCAAATAAGGCTTATGTGGACCATTTGCAAATTCAGGTCCGAGATCAGCATGCCTATTGTAACATGGTGGAAGAAGAACTCGATGGTGAGCCGTGGTTCCATGATATCAAAGAATACCTCAGGATGGGAGTATATCCAGTACAGGCCACAGGGGATCAAAAGAGAGCGATTCGACGCTTGGCAAGTGGATTTTTCTTCAGTGGAGGAGTGTTGTACAAAAGAACTCCAGATCTTGGTTTATTAAGATGCATAGATGCTAAACAGGCTACAGTTATCATGACCGACTTACATGCCGGAGTTTGTGGACCTCATATGAGTGGATATGTATTGGCAAAGAAGATTCTCCGAGCAGGTTATTATTGGCTTACTATGGAACGGGATTGTATTAGTTTCGTGCGCAAGTGTTATCAATGTCAGGTACATGGAGATTTGATTCATTCTCCGCTATCTGAATTACATACAATGTCGGCAACATGGCCTTTTGTTACTTGGGGAATGGATGTCATTGGGCCGATCGAGCCAGCGACGTCAAATGGGCGCAGGTTTATTCTGGTAGCCATTGATTATTTCACTTATTGGGTTGAGGCAAAAACTTTCAAATCTATGACCAATAAAGCAGTGGTCGATTTAGTGCATTCAAATATCATCTATCGTTTCGGAATCCCGAAGGTAATTATCACGGACAATGGTGCCAACCTCAACAGTTATCTGATGGCGGAGACATGTCAGTAATTTAAGATCACGCACCGCAATTCCACCCCATATCGTCCTAAGGCGAATGGAGCGGTCAAAGCAGCTAACAAGAACATCAAGAAAATACTTCGAAAGATGGTGGAAGGGTCCAGGCAATGGCACGAGAAGTTACCTTTCGCACTGTTAGGCTACCGCACTACTGTCCGCACTTAAGTAGGGGCGACTCCTTATTCATTGGTGTATGGCACTGAGGCAGTAATACCCGCAAAAATTGAAATCCCATCCCTTCGGATCATCGCCGAGGCGAAAATTGATGATGTTGAATGGGTCAAAGCCCGCTTGGAACAACTAAGTTTGATTAATGAAAAGAGATTGGCAGCAGTGTGTCATGGCCAATTGTACCAACAAAGAATGGCAAGAGCATACAACAAGAAAGTGCATCCGAGGAAGTTTGAAGTGGGACAGTTAGTGCTGAGACGTATTTTGCCTCATTGGGCTAAAGCAAAAGGAAAGTTCGCCCCAAATTGGCAGGGGCCATTTGACAAATATGGAAGGAAAATGTGTAAAAATGGCTATCAACTCTGATGCAGTCAAACGATATTATGTATGATTTCTTTGTCTAGTTTGTACTTGATTGTATTTGGCATATTTTGGAAACTGAAATGACGAAGGCGTTTTGTTCTGCTATCCAAACACTTTATCCTTTGTTACCCCTTTTGAGCCTCATTTATTTTCTTTCATACCCCTATTTCGGAATCAATAATAAAAATTGTAAGCCCGAGCAGGGGAAATTAAGCGGAGAAAAAGAGAAAACAGTGAAATAGAAAAGAAGAGAAAAGAAAAAAAAGAAGAAGAAGAAAAGAAGAGAAAAGAAAAGAAAGGGAAAAAGAAGAGAAAAGAAAAAAAAGGAAAAAGAAAAGAAAATAAAAGAAAAGAAATGAAAAGAAAGAAAAGAAAAGTGGAAGAAAGGAAAGATCGCAACAACGAAGTAATTTTATGGCCTGAACTACATTTGACTTGATCCCGCAAGGGTACGTAGGCAGCCTCTCTCTAAGATTCAGTCACACCAAAACAAAAATCCAAAAGTCCCCAAGAAAGAAACTGGGGCAGAAGTTGTGATTGTGAGAAATCTGATTTCGATAGTTGTAATTTTGAACCCATGTTGAATTGTTTTGAGCCTTTGATACCCTTATTTCTAAGACCATCCAAAAGCCCGCATTACGTTCCAAAGAAAGACCTTCCGATCAGTCTTCAAGAAGTGCCAAGACGAGCAAGTATAAGTGATTCATGGCATGAGCAACACTCTGGTACAAGAAGAGAAATGATAAAAATGAGAGAGTCTTATTGGTGAAAACCCTCACGAGCACCGTAATGCAAAATAAGTTGAGAGAAATTAAAAATGAGAGAGTCTTATTGGTGAAAACCCTCATGGGCACCGTAAGGCGAAGTGAGTTGAGAGAAATAAAAAATGAGAGTCTTATTGGTGAAAACCCTCACGGGCACCTTAAGGCGAAGATGAGTTTTCAGATGGGCAAATAACACAAGTCTGTGGTTGAAAGCTACTCAAGACATTGCAAGATGAGCAAGGTTTGGGTTTGGGTGAAAAATCATGTTATGAAAGTCTGGAGCAACAAATGTGGCAATTGAAAGTTGCTTGGTTGGACAAGACTAGGCCGGTTAATCCAAAATGTATGGCATGATCAATGGTACCAGTTGTTCCACTCAGATAAGTCTTCTTCTCTTCCTTCTTCATTACAAATCATCCGTTTTCGGATTCTCTCTATCCTTAACCCTCGAGGCCATTGAATTTAATTCTTTTGAGGTCTGTTCTTTAAGATGTTTCAGTGTCAGTTTTGTTCGAAACAAAAAGGGAGGAATGTCAAGGTTAATTATCAGTTTCTCAATTGCAACGCACAGCAGGGCCAAAATATATCAAAGATGTCAAAAGGCAAAGTAAGACATAAAGAATTACTGGAAGTTTCATCGGCAGATTGATTAGATAGTTTTGTGGGAGAAGCAAAGTTCCAGATAGAGGGGTCAGAAAAATAAAAACGGCAATATGGGATAAAACACTTGGGTCATCAAAATCATGGGGTTGAAAGTCAGTCAGGAAGTCGAAACATGTTCAAGGCAAGTCCAGGGAAGCAAGTCGGAGTGAAGCTCAGCGGCAGGGATGTGCCTAGCAAGAATACCAGCAACTAAATACCATTTTATATTAACAAGATCTTTCTTTAATTGAAACATGGGCAGAAAGTTTTCTTTGTTTTGTCTATTTTTATTGAAATCAGGCGCCCACCTGGAGAACAAGGGAATACTTTTCAATTGTCGACGCCCCCCCTTTTCCCCCTTCCTTAAAAGAGAGAAATAGGGTTTACGACATTATTGTCAAAACAACTCTTATTCCCCTTTTGAGGAATAGGGTTATGGAATTTGAAGAGTCGCCACCTAATGATTATAGTGCATTAGGACACTTTAAAG
>MU738745.1:53561-80257 GCA_026770625.1 Nicotiana glauca | reverse complement strand
TGCTGGAACTCCCGTAAAATTTGCGGGCGTATTTTTTCGGATTTTGAACAGTGTTTTCGCTCATATTTAAAGTGGCTAAATTTCGATGACTTTTGAAACTTGGCTATTTTTCAACGATCAGTGGTAAATCTGGCTATTTTTGAATTTCTCCTCGCAATTCTCATTCTAACTTTCTTTATGATCTATCCAGTAGTCCATTTCGTACTCTTGTTCTTCAAGTGGAAAATTTTACTTTATACCCATTAAGCCAAAATTATTTATTCTTTAATATCCAAGTTTAAACTATTTATTTTTTTACCTATGCAGTCCAAACTATTTACACGGCCCACCCATTAGCTATTTGCGTACATAATATTAAAAACATTCGGCTTCATTTTTGCAAGCTTACTTGGTAGTGGACTTGAATGGATCTACTTCTCTGTCACATCGATCTTCATTAAGAGGGTCAACCCAAGCTATTGCTCTACCTCATTTTCTTATGATTTTTGTGTGTGTATGCAGACCCACAATTGTTGAGCTTGAAACTCCTGAATTTAAAATTTTATTTTAAAGATTTATTGGTTGATTCGATGTGGGTGCTATAAAATATTGCTTATAGTACCTTCAAGTAAGCTTCACAAATCTAAATTTTTTTGTGTTTGAATATCCACCATTATTGGCCTGAAGCTCGATTTTTATTTTTGAAGATTTCTTGTTTGATTCTAAGTGGGTGTTATTAAATATTGCTTATAGTAGCTTCTAGAAGTTCATACTGAAATTTGATCACATTTGAAGTTGATTTGAGGTGATTGAGATTGAATCTTTCAGCTGAAAATCGAATAAAAACACAGTTGCTTAATAGTATACTGCTACGGTATACAATATATTATGGGAATATATAGCTATATTGCAACTATATACTATTATAGTATACAATATACAACTATAATAACAATTACATAACAGTATATAATATATTGTATGAGTATATAACTATAATGCAGCTGTATACTATTATAATATATAATATTTGTAATGATATATTGTAATAATGTGCAATATACTGCAACAATATGATGTAATAGTATACACTATACCATAGCAGTATACTATTTTAATGTAATAGTATAATGTTGAATGAAGAACATAAAATATTATTTTCATATATTGTAAGCTACTTTGGTATATAAAATATAATTCAATAATATATGGTGATGTTATAATTGGATCATTTTTTAATTTTTAAAATTTTTTAACTGGATCCTTTTTAAATATTTTAACAAAGTTCTCATGCTTTTTATAATTTTTTTTCTTAAAAGAGGTGTTAGATGGAATTTCATAGAGATGTTATTTATTGTATTAGAAGTAGATGATGAAAATAATAATTATTTCTCTCTTCTAGATACTTAACCTTTATGGGCAACCTACAATTCACTTCTCGTTGGCTTTCTCAGGTTCTCGCTTCCCTCCTCCTTATGTAATGTTTCAAGAATAAATTATGGGTATAATTTAATCTCACGGTTTAACAATAGCCTCTTATGACTTTCCATTTAACTTAATGAAAGCATAACCACAATCACGATTCCCCTATCTCTTTTCACTAATAATATTACCCACAACAGCTGCAATGGGTAGGAAGGATAATTAGTTTGGTGGGTATAAAAATTAATGGGTAGGTAAAGATAATTAGTTTAATTTTTATGGGTAAAGCTATAAAAACTTCACTTATCTATATGAGCAGGAAAGTTCCCAACCTATTAAGGGTCGTTTGTCATACCAAGTATAACTTTACATTGTCATACCAACATTTCTAATAGCACGTTAGCTTCTAATATCAACTTATTTTGAAAAGTATTTTTCTTAAAAGTGTAGGCATACCAGGAGAGATAAGATTAGCAATGAAGATATTAGGGACAAGGTGTGAGTGATCTCCATGGAGGACAAGATGCGAGAAGTGAGGTTAAGATGTTTCGGGCATTTGAAGAGAAGGGACACAACTACCCCAGTTAGGAGATGTGAGAGTTTGGCCGTGGGAAGGAGGTATGCATAGAGGTAGAGATAGACCAAAAAAGTCGTGGAGGGAAGTGATTCGGCAGTACATGGTGCAACTCCAGCTAATCAAGGACATGGTATTTGATAGGAGGGTGTGGAGGTCGAAAACGAAAAAGGATGTCATAGCTAAATCTCATTATCCTGTTATCAATAAAAGCGCAGACCCTAAAATACACTCAATAAACCTTGTATTAACTCATACGACCCATTTTAATACTATTCTCAATGCCAAACCTTATGGACCTTTAACGACTCAAACCACATAACTTGCCAAAAGTTTTAAAAAAAACATAGGAATTACAACTAGCTATTCATGCTCATCAAAAATAGAAAATTTACTAGAGCTTTCACATAACTTTATAAAGAAAAAAAAACTAAATTAATATAACGGCAGAAAGGGAACAACCTATTTTCACTACTCGATCACCAACAACTCAAAACAATTGAGTGTTAATATTACAAGATTTAACTATAAATCAAATCTGCATAACCAAAGCCATTGACGATTTTATCTAAAACATTTTTTGTATGTATCATGAATGCCACTATTTAACTTGAACCAATCTCCACAAATACACCATGACAGCTTGTACCACTTTGACACATTAATCATAAATTCCAATTACATGGCCGAAGCAAAATTATATTCAACTTGGGAAATATTAAAGTAGATTTCCAGTAGCTTGCATGTTATGGACCCATGTAGCATTCTTGCTAGTAATTTCTTCTCTTTTTCCTTCTTTAATTTATGCACTTTAATTCTCAAAATTAAAATGATAAACTAGAGACCAAAATAACATGGCTTAACCACATGATTGAATATATATGCATAATAAACGTGTGAATGTCTTAAATAACAGTCCATATATACAGTCTCTCAAATGTTCTAAACTACTTACATATCAACCAAACTTATCAGACCATCAGTTTCCAACACAACAAAAGGCAGCAGGAATTTCTTAAGAAATACTACTGTTATATCAAGATAACAGGAGAGGTTGAATACTGTTATACTATATCACTAGCTTCAGAAATTCTAAGTACATAATTGACATTGAGGATTAAAGAAAACAGTAATTTATTCCTGAAATCTTTAAGTAAATACAACTCTCATACTTGCATCTCATCTCTTATGGAATCAGGGAATACCTGGAAGTGAGGAAAGAAACAGGACAAAGAAAGAGCAGTGAGTAGCAGCAGCAAAAAAATAGAATTCAACAGGTTATCCACAGCAAACCCAACTTTTCAGATCATTTTAAAACCCAGTAAAATCAGCATTTACTTCAAGCCTTTAAGAAACCCCAAAATAAATGCACAAACTTAATGAAACAGTAAAATTTTGGTGGTATTCTTAGCCGTTTCAGAAATTTTCTTCTCTGTCTCCTTTTTTACTCTTTTTTTTTGTATATTTTCAGACTCTCTCTGGACTGTCTCTTATGTATCTATGTGTTCTATGTCTGTTCTCAAACTCCAGACCTGTGAATTCTATCTCTTAGGTCTCTTGGGTCTTCTTACTATTCTATGTGTTCCAATCTTAGCATCTCTCAAGCTCTATGTCTTCAACTATGTGTTAAACTCTCAAAATCTTCCTATCTCAAATTTTTAGGATTTCAGGTTTTCGAATTCTCTTTCAGCTCTTGTGTTTCAGTATCTCTATGGGTATTCCTCTCTCTTCGTTTTGTGTCCATATCCCGTTTTATTCTGATTTTCAGCCCCCTTAAGTGGGCATTGAGTTAGTGCATTCCCCATCATCCCCTTATCTTTTCAACTCTTAATTATCCACTATCTTAGTGTCTTTAAACTAAGTTCATTAGTGCACCACTGAACTTGTCAAAACCCAATTCCCAACCCCGGTCGTGATGGCGCCTCTCGTGAAGACAATGCCAGCCAGAACAACGCAATTACCTCTTTTATCGATTTCTAAACCTTTAGCAATTCCATAACAAGTGTAAACAGTGATAAAATGCAGAAATAATAGTACCAACATACAATACCAACCCGACACGGCCCAAACCGGGGTGTCACAAGTCATGAGCTACTACAGAGTTTAAAATAAGTCTACAAAAATGTAAAGTCTGATATAACTCCAAAGATATGAAATAGGAGAGATAAGGGCCGCGGACGTCAACAGCTACCTCGTCACACCAACTAGCCTCCTGATCTAGGAAGAATCAGTGCTCAGGGGTAGACTCCACAATGCCTGTATCTGCACACATGGTGCAGGGAATAATGTGAGTGCTCCGACCCAGTGAGTAACGACAATAAATAATAACTGAAAGTAAGAAAGCACATAACAGCACAAGGCAGTTCTATGTCAGGCAGTAAAAATAGTAAATCCGTAGAACAGAGCAGTATAAAAGTGAAATTCCCTTTTTAAAGTAAAACCAGTAAATCAGGTAAAATATCAAATAAATAGTGAATAGAAATCTACCCCTCGGGCCCAATATCAATCGCTCAGAAATAGTATCAGCCCCTCGGGCTCAGTATCACATCGCTCAGATCAGTATCAGCCCCTTGGGCTCAGTATCATATCACATGGGTACCCGCACTCACTGGGGGTGTACAGACTCTGGGAGGGGCCCCTTACGGCCCAAGTGCAATATCAAGCAACCTCGTGGCATATAAAACAAGGTCTGAAAGCCCTCTCACATCACACTCGAGGCCTGAAAACCTCCTCACAATACACTCGAGGCCTGAAAGCCTCCCCACCTAACACTCAAGGCCTGAAAGCCTCACTTAGTCCAGAAAATATCATAAGCCCCTCGGGCATCAATAAAATAATATTTCTCAGCCCAAACAACAGTGAAGTATCATTTAAAGTCTCAAAAATTCATTTAAAGCGGTTGAGTTTGCAAAACAATATAATCATTAGGACTGAGTTCAAATAACGTGTCAAAATAGTGAGGAAATAGTGATAACAATCCCTGGAGGATTCAAATAATTGGCTTTAAGCCCAAAACATGGCAATAAGCCCAAATCACGATGATAAACAAATCAACTTAGTCAAATACGCGGTAAAATATCAAACGGGACGGACTAAGTTACAATCCCCAGTAGTAAACAACCCCGCGCTCGCCATTAAGTGCGCATTTCACCTCAATACAGCACTACGTTGTGCAAATCCGGGGTTTCAAACCCTCAAGATATCATTTACTATCATTACTCACCTCAAGCCGGCCCAAATCCTAGCTCGCTATGCCCTTGCCTCGCAAATCAACCTCCTCGAGCGTCAAATCTGATCAAAACCATAAGGAATACGTTACAATAGGCTAAGGGAACACAACCCAATCGAAAAGACTCGAAAAATATCGAAAATCATCGAAAATCATGAAATTGGCAAAATCCGAGCCCCGGGCCCACTTCTCGAAAAATCAAAAAATTCACATCACCGAATTCCTTATCTCGCCACGAGTCTATACATATCAAATTTACCAAAATCTGAGCTCAAATGCTCCCTCAAACCCCAAATTTTTATTCAAAAAGTCAAGCCCTAATTCTTTCCTTTTTAATCAAATTTCCATGAATTTAAGTGTTGAATCCACAATTAAATGATGTTTCTAGGCCATAAGACTCACCTCCAATCGATTCCCAGTCGAAAACCTCTTTAATCCTCGTCAAAAGCTCTCAAGGTTACTCAAAAATGGTGGAAATGGGACTTGGTTCGCGGATGAAATGTTTAATAAAACCCTTCTGCCCAGGCCTATTTTCTTCTATGCGAATGCGAGGGACCTCTCGCGTTCGCGATGAACAAAATTTGCTACTTCCAAAATTACCCTTCGCAAACACGATTGCACCCACGCGAACACGAAGGTCTGAGCCTTTCAAGCTACGTGAATGCGTAGCTATACTGCGAACGCCAAGAACACTTCGCCTCTATACCCTAGTGCTTATACGCGAATGGAGTACCCTCACGCGAACGCGATGCTTGATCACCTTACCTTACGCGATCGCAAGGCCTCAGATGCGAACGCGAAGATCAAAAATCCTATCCCTCAGATTCCTTCTATGCGTTCGCGACTCCATTCACGCGAACGCGATGGGCAAAAACCTGAAACACTTCAGCTGGAAAATCTGCAACTTTTACAAGCTAGAATTGGTCCGTTTGATCATCCAAAACTCACCCGAGGCCCCCGGGACCTCACCCAAAAGTACAAACACATCCTATAACATCATTCAAACTTGTTCCAATCATTAAAACACATCTAAGAACGCTAAAATCATCAATTCTCACCGAATTCAAGCCTAAGTTTCTGAAAAACTTTCGAAATACGCATTTGATAAAAAACCCGACCAAAACACCTCCGAATGACATGAAATTTTGCCCACACATCCAAAATCACCTAACGAAGCTACAACAACTCTTGTAGTTCCTTTTCGACCCTTAGATCAAAATCTCACCTACCAACTGGAATTCGCCAAAATACTAACTTCGCCAATTCAAGCCTGATTCTACACCGGACCTCCAAAATCAATTCCGATCACACTCCTAAGTCATAAATCATCTCCCGAAGATAATAGAATTACCGAAAATTACATCCGAGCCTTCTAACTCAATAGTCAACATCTGGTTGACTTTTCCAAAACAAGCCTTCCATAAAGAGACTAAGTGTCTCATTTCCATCCAAAACCAATCCAAATCGACTCATTCACCCCAGACTCTTATAATAAGACATAAGGAATTAGAAAAATGGGGGAAAGGGCGGTAAATCACGTGATGACGGGCCGGGTCGTCACATCCTTCCCAACTAAAACAAACGCTCATCCTCGAGCGGGTCAAGAAATATACCTGGAGCCATAAACAAGTGAGGATATCTGCTCAACATCTTTCGCTCGGTCTCCCAAGTAGCCTCCTCCATGGTCCGACCTCTCCACTACATCTTTACCGAAGCTATATCCTTTGATCTCAATTTTCAAACCTGATGACCCAAAATAGCCACTGGCTCCACATCATAGGTCAAATCGTCATCCAACTGAATAGTACTGAAGTCCAAAACATGGGACGGGTCCCCAACATACTTTCGGAGCGTAGATACACGAAACATCGGATGCACGCCCGACAAGTTGGGTGGCAAGGCAAGCTCATACGCCACCTCCCCAATCCTCCTAAGTACCTCAAAAGGCCCAATAAGTCGCGGACTCAGCTTCCCTTTCTTCCCAAACCGCATAACACCCTTCATGGGCGAAACCTTCAGCAAGACCTTCTCACCCACCATATATGACACATCCCGAACCTTCCGGTCCGCATAACTCTTCTGACGCGACTGTGCTGTACGAAGCCTCTCCTGAATCAGTTTCACCTTCTCTAAGGCATCCTGAACCATCTCTGTCCCTAATAACCTCGCCTCGCCGGGTTCTAACCATCCAACAAGAGATCTACACCGCCTCCCATACAACGCCTCATACGGAGCCATCTGAATGCGCGACTGATAACTGTTGTTGTAGGCACACTCTGCAAGCGGCAAAAACTCATCCTAAGAACTCCCAAAATCAATGACACAGGCACGCAACATGTCCTCCAGTATCTGAATAGTATGCTCGAACTGTTCGTCCGTCTGAGGATGAAATGTTGTGCTCAACTCTACCTGCGTACCCAACTCTCGCTGAAATGTCCTCCAGAACTGAGAAGTGAACTGAGTACCCCTATCTGAGATAATAGACATTGGAATCCCATGAAATCGGACAATCTCCTAGATAAAGATCCCTGCCAACCGCTCTGAAGAATAGGTAGTACATACCGGAATGAAGTGCGCGGACTTGGTCAACCTGTCCACAATCACCCAAATCGAACCACTCACAAAATCCATAGTAATCCTCTCCCACTTCCACTTTGGAATAATCATCTGCTAAAGTACACCACCCGGTCTCTGATGCTCATACTTTACCTGCTGATAGTTGAGGCACCGAGCTACAAACCCTACTATATCCTTTTTCATCCTTCTCCACCAGTAATGCTGCCTTAAATCCTGATACATCTTCGCGGCACTCGGATGGATGGAATACCGCGAGCTGTGGGCCTCCTCCAATATCATCTCCCGAATACTATCCATATTGGGCACGCAAATCCGGCCATGCATCGTCAATACGCAATCATCATCAATGGTCACATCCCTGGCATCATCATGCTAAACCCTGTCCATAAGGACGAGCAAATGTGGATCATCATAGTGGCGCTCTCTGATGCGATCGTAAATGGAAGACCGAGAAACCACACAAGCCAACACCTGACTGGGCTCTGAAATATCTAGTCGCACCAACCGATTAGCCAAAGCCTGAACATCAACTGCAAAGGGCCTCTTCCCAACTGGAATGTATGCCAAGCTCCCCATACTAACTGCCTTTCGGCTCAAAGCGTCGGCCATTACATTGGCCTTCCCTGGGTGATACAGAATGGTAATGTCGTAGTCCTTAAGAAACTCTAGCCATCTCCGTTGCCTCAAATTAAGGTCCTTCTGCTTGAACAAATGCTGAAGACTGCGATGATTGGTGAATACCTCACAAGATACACCATACAAGTAGTGCCTCCAAATCTTCAAAGCATGAATTATAGCAGCCAACTCCAAATCATGTACAGGGTAGCTCTTCTCGTGGGGCTTCAACTGACGAGAAGCATAAGCAATAACTCTACCCTCCTGCATTAATACACATCCGATCCCAACTCTTGATGCATCATAATATACGGTATAAAAACCTGCGGCTGAGGGCAAAACCAATACTGGAGCCGTGGTCAAGGCTGTCTTGAGCTTCTGAAAGCTCTCCTCGCACTCGTCCGACCATACAAATGGAGCACCCTTCTGAGTCAACTTGGTCAAGGGCGATGCAATAGAGGAAAATCCTTGAACAAACCGGCGATAATAACCTGCCAACCCTAGAAACTACGAATCTCTATGGCTGAGGTCGGTCTAGGCCAACACTGCACCGCCTCTATCTTCTTCGGGTCGACCTGAATACCCTCGTTGGACACCATGTGCCCCAAGAAAGCTACTGAGCTGAGCCAAAACTCGCACTTGGAGAACTTTGCATAAAGCTTCTCCTCCCTCAATCTCTGCAATACAACTCGCAAATGCTACACGTGCTCCTCCTGGCTACGTGAGCACACCAGAATATCATCAATAAAAATGATAACAAATGAATCCAGATACGGCCAAAATACACTGTTCATCAAGTGCATAAACGCTGCTGGGGCATTAGTCAGCCCAAAGGACATAACAAGAAACTCATAGTTCCCATATCTAGTCCTGAAAGCAGTCTTCATAATATCCAAATCTCTGATCTTCAACCAGTGATAGCATGAACGGAGATCGGTCTTGGAGAATACCCTCGCCCCCTGAAGCTAGTCAAATAAATCATCAATGAGAGGCAGGGGATACTTGTTCTTCACTGTTACTTTGTTCAATTGCCTGTAGTCAATGCACATTCTCATGGTGCCATCCTTCTTTTTCACAAATAGAACCGGTGCACCCCACGACGACACACTAGGTCGAATGAACCCCTTATCTAGGAGTTCCTGAAACTGATCCTTCAATTCTTTCAACTCCGATGGTGCCATACGATACGGATGAATCAAAATGGGCTGAGTGCCCGGCACCAGGTTAATACCAAAATCAATGTCCCTGTCCGGTGGCATGCCCGACAGGTCTGCAGGAAACACGTCGGGAAACTCCCTCATAACCGGGACAGAATCAATGCTAGGAGTCTCGGCTCCAACATCCCTCACAAAAGCCAAATATGAAAGACAACCCTTCCCAACCATACACTTGGCATTTAGGAAAGAAATCACCCTGCTAGGAACATAGTCAGTCACGCCACGCCACTCGATCCTCGGAACACCCGGTATAGCCAGAGTGACTGTCTTAGCACGACAGTCCAGAATAGCATGACACGGAGATAACCAGTCCATGCCTAAAATAATATCAAAATCTACCATGCTCAATAGCAATAGATCAACTCGGGTCTCCAGACCCCCAATAGTCACCAAACACGACCGATACACGTGGTCTACAACAATAGTATCGCCCACCAGGGTAGATACATGAACAGGTAATGCAAGACACCCTTGGGTCGTACCCAAATGATGAGAAAAATATTAGGACACATAAGAATAGGTGGAACCGGGTTCAAATAAGACTGAGGCATCCATGTGGCATACTGAAATAATACCTGTAATGATGGCATCTGAAGCAATGGCATCTGTCCTGCCCTGAAGAGCATAAAAGCAAGCCTGACCACCGCCCGATCGACTTGTGCCCCTTGGGAGACCCCTGGATGCCTAACCCTCACCCCTAGCTGGTGGGGCTGGTGCTGAAGAAACTGGACCAGAAGACGAGGGCTGATCCCTCTGCTGAGATGAGATAGCAACTAGACGAGGACACTGCCTCCACATATGACCAAACTCTCCGCACTCATAACAACTCCCGGGTGCTGGAGAATGGGACTGAAGGGAACCCCGCGCGTCGGAGTGACTGGCTGACGCACTCGGCCTAGAAGAACCCTGAACAAATAGAGCTCGAGATGAACCATGTGCTGGAAGAGCGCTAAGAGATGGCTGACTCTGCTGTAAACCCTGATGACCACGACCTGAAGATGCCCCACGATACTCGAAACGGACCGATTGAGGAGGCCTGAAAGAATGACTTCTACCCTGCTGGAACTGGCCCCTAGACGGAGCACCACTAAAACTGCCAGAACCTCGAGGCCTCTTGACCTCCCTCTCCTCCCGATCCTGGCGGCGAACCGACTCAATATCTGGAGCTATATCCACCACCTCCTCAAATGAAGCACCCAACACTCTCTCTCTAGTCATAAGAACATGAAAATGATAGTTAAGGCCATCCACAAGTCTCCTGATCCGCTCACGCTCAGACGGAACCAGCCAAACTACATGACGAGCCAACTCTAAGAACCTCATCTCATACTGAGACACAGTCATGTCTTCCTGTCGTAGCCACTCAAACTACCTATGCAACTCCTCCCTACGGAACCGCGACATATACTTCTCCAAGAAGAGAACGGAGAACTCCTGCCAAGTCAAAGGTGCTGCACCAACCGGCCTACGCAGCTCATACGCCTCCCACCAAGTGAAGGCAGCTCCAGTAAACTGAAAAGCAGTAAAAGCCACACCGTTGGACTCAAGAATCCCCGCTGTGCAGAGTATTCACTAACATCTGTCAAGAAAACCCTGGGCATCCTTGCCCTTGGCTCCACTAAATATCGGAGGTTGGAGCCTCCCAAACCTCTCGAGGCGATGCTGCTCGTCCTCGGGTATAACTGGAACCCTGAACTCCTGCACTGGAGCAACTGGCTGAGCTGGAGGTGCCCCTAGAGTCTGTAATCCCTACACTACCTGCTCAGGTGTGCGAGCAGCGGGGGTCTGATTGCCTCCCCCGGCCTATGAAGTAGCTGCTGCTGTTGTGGTGGCTGAAACCACCTGAGCCAGGCCCGTACAGACTGTCAATATCTAGGCCAATGCCTTATGGAGGCCCGAAATCATAATGGGCACAGCTGGTGCCTGAACTGGTGCTGCTGGAGCCTGGTCCTGAGCTGGGGCAACTAGGGGGTCCACAGGTGCTGCCTCTGCTACTCTGCCTCTACCTCGACCACGACCACGACCACGACCACGGCCCCTGGTAGCCCCAGTAGGTGGTATTGGTGGTCGTCCGTCACGTCCGATAGCTCGTGTCCTCACCATCTATGAGAGAATAGAAGTAACAGAAGTTTAGTACTCGGATCAACAAGTTCGCACGATAGAATTTTCAAGAATGTTTAGTTTTCCTAAAAGGTTCTCAGCCTCCCGAGGATAAGTACAGACATCTCCGTATCGATCCGCGAGACTCTACTAAACTTGCTCATGACTCATGAGACTTAGTAACCTATGCTCTGATACCAACTTGTCACGACCTAATTCCCAACTCCGGTCGTGATGGCACCTCTCGTGAAGACAAGGCCAGCCAGAACAACACAATTACCTCTTTTAGCAATTTCTAAACCTTTAGCAATTCCAGAACAAGTGTAAACAATGATAAAACGCAGAAATGATAGTACCAACATACGATACCAACCCGACATGGCCAAAACCAGGGTGTCACAAGTAATGAGCTACTACAGAGTTTAAAATAAGTCTATAAAAATGTAAAGTCTGATATAACTGTCCGAAGGAAAATCCAAAGATATGAAATATGAGAGATTAGGGTTGCGGACATCAACAATTACCTTGTCACTCCAACTAGCCTCCTGATCTGGGAAGAATCAGTGCTTAGGGGTAGACTCCACAATGCCTGTATCTGCACACATGGTAGAGGGAGTAATGTGAGTACTCCGACCCAGTGAGTAACGACAATAAATAATAACTGAAAGTAAGAAAGCACATAACAGCACAAGGCAGTTCTATGTCAGGTAGTAAAAATAGTAAATTCGTAGAACAGAGTAGTATAAAAGTGAAATTCCCTTTTTAAAGTAAAACAAGTAAAATATCAAATAAATAGTGAATAGAAATCTGCCCCTCGGGCCCAGTATCAATCGCTCAGAAACAGTATCATCCCCTTGGGCTCAGTATCACATCACTCAGATTAGTATCAGCCCCTCGAGCTCAATATCACATCACATGGGTACCCGCGCTCACTGGGGGTGTACAGACTCCGAGAGGGGCCCCTTACGACGCAAGCGCAATATCAAGCCACATCGTGGCATATAAAACAAGGTCTGAAAGCCCTCTCACATCACACTCGAGGCCTAAAAGCCTCCTCACAATACACTCGAGGCCTGAAAGCCTCCTCACCTCACGCTCAAGGCTTGAAAGCCTCACTCAGTCCAGAAAATATCCTAAGACCCTCAGGGATCAATGAAATAATAGTTCTCAGCCCAAACATCAGTGAAGTATCATTTAAAGTCTCAAAAATTCATTTAAAGAGGCTGAGTTTGCAAAACAGAATAATCATTAGGAATGAGTTCAAATAACGTGTCAAAATAGTGAGGAAATAGTGATAACAATCCTTCGAGGATTCAAATAATTGGCTTTAAGCCCAAAATATGGCAATAAGCCCAAATCACGATGATAAACAAACCAACTTAGTCAAATACGCGGTAAAATATCAAACAGGACGGACCAAGTCACAATCCCCAGTAGTAAACAACCCCGCGCTCTCCATTAAGCGCGCATTTCACCTCAATACAGCACTACGTTGTGCAAATCCGGGGTTTCAAACCCTCAGGATATCATTTACTATCATTACTCACCTCAAGCCGGCCCAAATCCAAGCTCGCTATGATCTTGCCTCGCGAATCAACCTCCTCGAGCATCAAATCTGATCAAAACCTTTAGGAATACGTTACAATAGGCTAAGGGAACACAACCCAATCGAAAAGACTCGAAAAATATCGAAAATCACGAAATTGGAAAAAACCAAGCCCCGGGCCCACTTCTCAAAAAATCAGAAAATTCACATCACCGGATTCCTTATCTCGCCACGAGTCTATACATATCAAATTTACCAAAATCTGAGCTCAAATGCTCCCTCAAACCCCAATTTTTCATTCAAAAAGTCAAGCCCTAATTCTTTCCTTTTTAATCAAATTTTCATGAATTTAAGTGTTGAATCCACAATTAAATGATGTTTCTAGGCCATAAGACTCACCTCCAATCGATTCCCAGTCGAAAACCTCTTTAATCCTCGTCAAAAGCTCTCAAGGTTACTAAAAAATGGTGCAAATAGGACTTGGTTCGCGGATGAAATGTTTAATAAAACCCTTCTGCCCAGGCCTATTTTCTTCTATGCGAATGCGAGGGACCTCTCGCGTTAGCGATGAACAAAATCTGCTACTTCCAAAATTACCCTTCGCGAACGTTGTTGAACCCATGCGAACGCGAAGGTCTGAGCTCCTCAAGCAACGCGAACGCGTAGCTATCCTGCGAACGCGAAGAACACTTCGCCCCTGAACCCCGGTCCTTATACGCGAACGCGAGTACCCTCACGCGAGCGCGATGCTTGATCACCTTACCTTACGTGATCATGAGGCCTCAGACGCGAAAGCGAAGATCAAAAATCCTAGCCCTCAAATTCCTTCTACGCGTTCGCGACTTCATTCACGCGAATGTGATGGGCAAAAACCTGCAACACTTCAGCTGGAAAATCTGCAACTTTTACAAGCTAGAACTGGTCCGTTTGACCATCCGAAACTCACCCGAGGCCTCCGGGACCTCACCCAAAAGTACCAACACATCCTATAACATCATTCAAACTTGTTCCAATCATCAAAACACATCTAACAACGCTAAAATCATCAATTCTCACCGAATTCAAGCCTAAGTTTCTCAAAAACTTCCGAAATACGCATTTGATAAAAAACCGAACCAAAACACCTCCGAATGACCTGAAATTTTTCCCACACATCCAAAATCACCTAACGAAGCTATAACAACTATCAGAGTTCCATTTGGACCCTCGTATCAAAATCTCACCTACGAATCAGAATTCGCCAAAATACTACACCAATTCAAGCCTAATTCTACACCGGACCTCCAAAATCAATTCCGATCACACTCCTAAGTCACAAATCATCCCCCTAAGCTAATCGAATCACCGAAAATCACATCCGATCCTTCTAACTCAATGGTTAACATCCGGTTGACTTTTCCAAAACAAGCCTTCCTTAAATAGACTAAGTGTCTCATTTCCATCCAAAACCAATCCAAATCGACTCATTCACCCGAGACTCTTATAATAAGACATAAGGAAGCAGAAAATGGGGGAAACGGGGCAGTAACTCACGTGACGACGGGCCGGGTCGTCACAGAACTATTAGCATCCTCCTACTTAATTAGGTAAGCACTATCCTTATTAACCCCTACATTATCCCCTTTAAAGTTTATGTTATTGCCTAAAAGAAACTAGGCAGGGTATGGGTCAATTCTGAATCAAGTGTTCAAACCCAAATGAATGAGTCTGAACTGAACTCGAGGCTCAAACCAAAAATCAGAACATTGATTGAAATTCGAATGAGAAGCTGAAAAAGGAAAAAGCTAGAGAACAAACTACAAAGCCTAAACCTAAACTAACCATTGTTGTTCTTTTAGGCTAACTATACCAACAAGATTATCAAATTAACAGGACTCCATTTAGGTCAATCAACCGAACACGTCATAATCTAAAAGTAAGAAGACAACAATTTAACCAGTAATTAAGATTTGACAAGCAACAATTAAAAAGCTGACAAAATTATCCTTAAATTGTTCTAAAAGGAAAAATCCGAGTTTGAAGTTCTTCAACATACTCAGACAGAAAACAGACCATTCGACCAAACATGGAATAGATGAGGAGGAGAAGAAAGGAGGATAAAAATAAAAATGACAGAAGAGGGAAAAGAAAAACTCACCAATGTAAACTTGGAATTGCTATTGACCTTCTGATTAAATCCCCAAATAATGTCATCTGCTTGTTCTTTGCCGAGAACAGACGAACAATATTATTTGAGGATCAATCAAACCTTCAGCTCTAAGAAAATCTTGAGGAACATCTATGTATGAACAGACTTGCTATGGCTTCTAGGGCTTGAACCCTAGATTTGAGATTCAAAGATTTCGAGCCATGTTAGAGGGAAACGGGGTGGGGATTTGGAAATAGGGGAGTGAGGTGGTTGTCTGGTGTTAATTTGGTGGTGGTTTGAGGCGGCGCCGCCACCGGAGAATCTTAGGGTGGCGCTAGGGTTCATCCCTTCAAATCGATATTCGAGGAGTTCTAAACAGATTCGAAGGAAGTGAAGCACAGATTGGGAAAAATGAGGTCAAGGGGAGTCTGGGGTGTATTTTTGGTGGTGATTGGCCACCGTCCGCCGCCATGGGCGATTTCCGGTGGGCGGAAGACGGTGGCATTAGGTTTGGTCTCTGAAGCCTGTGAGAGACGAGATGGGGGGGTGGTTCTGAGAGGGGCTTGGTGTGTTTTTCGAACTTATATACTGGGATGGGAAGTGGATCCGGGCCGTTCGATCAAACGAGATCGACGGCTTGGATCATTCACTTAATTAGAATGACATCATTTAGCTGTAGTAGAGACTGGATCAGTCTCTGATACAAACGGGTCGGGGTCGGACACGGGCGATGGGGCGAGGTCTTGGCCGTTGGATGTAAGGGAATGGACGGTTGAGATCTGTTGATCTCGAAATGACGTAGTATTCTCCCTATACTACGTCGTTTTAATGGTCTCAGAGACGGATGGTTTGGACCGGGTATGGGTTGGATTTTTGGGCCAATTTCGTAGGGTTTTGGGTGAATTTGATTGGGCTTGTAGGTTTTGGCCCAAATCCGGGTTCTCTTTATTTCCCTCTTTATTAATTATTTTTCTTTATCAAATACTAAAACTAAAATCCTAAATTAAATTATAAAATCAAATTACCTTATCAAAAATACTAATTAACTCTAAGTAATAATTATCACAAATAATTAAATACCTAATTAAAAGAAAATTACATTATTTGGACATTAAACACTAAAAATGCAAAGTACGTTATTTTTGTGATTTTTTATTTTTGTAAAACAAAAATTTACTTAATTACTCTAAAAATGTGAAATCAAATCTTAAATGCAGACACCATATTTTTTGTATTTTTTAATGCATTAATAGAATTAAATATGCACACAAATAAGCAAACAATCAAGAAAATTGCACAGTAATTCCTAGAACAACGCATAATTAAAGAAAGGATCTTATTTTGGAATTCTTTTGGAATAATTCATGTGAGGTAAAAATCATGTGCTCACAGCTGCCCCTCTTTGCCCGGAAACACGAAGAGTTTTTGTGCAAAGACAAAGTGAGCGGATACGAGCGATTTTTGCCCGTTTGAATATTCTGTGTGAAGCATTTTTTGAAATATTTGAGCGAACCTCTGCTTCAAAGGTTTCCTACATATCCTTGGCTGTAAAGGAATCAGGTCAATATAGTTCGGGAAGTTTTGGTAGCAGGGGCTACCGTGAAGCTGCGTTTCACTGTTGCTGCTGTTGCTGCTACTACTGCTACTGCTTACTGACCTCCTTATTACACCATGCTAAAAAAATAAAGAAGCTAGACAAAGCTATGGTTTACGAATTACAAAGACTTATTCTCAAACTTGTTCTGCGACCGTTGTTGCCTTGTCGACTTGTATTTTTCCTACAGCAGTTCCTTTGTTGCTGACTTGCGTCGAATTCTTGAGATACTCTTCCCTTTCTTCAGGAGGGTACCTGATTGCTGATCCTTTAAACGTCTTCCTTTGATCATTGTTGTCTTCCTCTGTTCTCCAGTCGGTCTCCTGATTACTTGAACTTGAGTTGTACTTCTTCCCTTCGTTTTTCAGGCGGGCTCCTGACTGCTGACTTGAAATGTATTCCCTGCTCTCCAGGCGGGCTCCTGACTGCTGACTTGAAATGTATTCCCTGCTTTCCAAGTTGGTGCCTGATTTCTGACTTGAATGTATTCCCTTGCTCTCCAGGCGGGTGCCTGATTGCTGACTTGAAATGTATTCCCTGCTTTCCAGGCGGGCTCCTGACTGCTGACTTAGAATGTATTCCCTTGTTCTCCAGGTGGGCTCCTAATTTCGATAAAAATAAACAAAAAAAGAAAATTTTCTGCCCCGATTTGGTAGCTGGACGCATATCATATTACCAAATATCAATAAAACTTGAAAACTAAAACTTGAATTGTACTCCCTTATTCTCCAGGTGAGCTCCTGATTGCTGAAAGTTGAAATGTTGTTCCTTGTTCTCCAGGTGGACGCCTGACTACTGAATCTTTAACTTCTTTTCCTTGTTCTCCAGGTGGACGCCTGACTTCTGATACTTCCACTGTTTTTCCTAAAACCTGTGTTGTCCTCCCTGTTCTTCAGATGAGCACCTGATTTTCAACACAAATAGACAAAATAAACAAAAGAAAATTTTCTGCCCCAGTTTGATAACCGAGTGCATCTGTGAGTGTTAATTGAGTTACTAAATATTTTTAACAATTTAAAAGATAGATCCCATTATCCAGGAGGGTCCTGAAAATCTTTTTTTTCCAAGATAATCTTAATATTATATCCCATTATCCAGGAGGGTCCTGAAAACTTCAAATCAAATCTTATCTTATGAGTGACAACTTTTATGGCTGAATTAAACTTCCTTACGGCATCCCTTATTCTAAATCTTGTTACCTATTGGAAATCTTAAAGCTAGGTCCCATTATTCAGGAGGGTCCTGAAAACTCTCAATTTAAATTAGGGAAAAAGGTGGAAAAAGATGGTGTTTCTTTGAGTGAATTTATGTTAAATTCTGCTATTCATTCTTATTTTAACTTTTAAACCAAGTCTCATTTTACAGGAGGGTCCTGAGGATTTAGTTGATCAAACCTGTTTGGTGCTTGCTCTTTCCTTGCGGAAGGTTTCTCTGCCATCACCAATATTTCCCATACCTGTTTCAAATCAAAGAAAAATTTGGTCAGTTTAGAGTGTGATGATCGGTTGTGATACTCTTGCTGGGGATGGTTTTTCCCCTTTCTCCTTTCCATACTCTGTTTTGTCCGACCGCCTTGAACTTGGTCGAGAATTTTTGACCTTCTAACTACTTCTCAGCCAAAAATTCTTGTCTGTTGTTTTCCACTTCTAACCTTCTTATCTGATCCCATACCTTTTCATGGAATCTTAAACCATTCCATCATTTGGATTTCCAATGACTCCTTTCACGTCCCATCACATTATCGTCGGCCTGTCCTAGCCACACTTCGCTTTGCATCCTATTGGAAACTGGTAGTAAACTCTGAAAATCCTTCTTGTTTGTTAAAAACAAACTATTATTGAAAAAGCCTTATCCAAAAGAAATGAAAAGTGATGATTTCAAAAGATAGAAAATAAAGAAGAAAATCTTCCTTTAGAAGACTGTTTGAGAAAAGAAAAGGACTTATCTGAATGGGATAACCGGTCCCAATGATCATGTTGTGCATTTCGGATCAATCAACCCAGTCTATTAAATCAATCAAATTTCCAACTGTCTTGCTTTGCACCTCAAGGTTTCCACAACCCAATTCTTTGCCGAATCATTATTTTTTGTTCAGCTTGGTGCCTTGACGGATCTTTGCCGTCAACCTTATCTCATTTGTCCCTTTCTCAATTCCTTATCGCCTTATGGTACCTATTAAGGTTTTCACCAACAATACTCTCTCATTTTTGGATTCTCTCAGCTCCCATCGCCTTATAGTGCCCTTTAAAGGGGTTTTACCAATAAGACTCTCTCATTTTTTCTTTTCTTTATTTAAATCGGAGTATTTCCCTTTACATGGATTTTCTTTACTTTCTCGACTTGTCATCTCTCGAAGATTGATCGGGAGGTCTTTCTTGGGATATCAATGTGGGTTCTTGGGAAGAAAGGGTGTCAAAAAGGCTCAAAACAATTTTAATGGGTTAAAATTACAACTTTTGGAATCAGACTTACTTCCATAATCACAACTTCTACCCCAGTTTCTTGCTTGGGGATCTTTTGATTTTTATTTTACTATGACCGGGCCGTGAGGCTACCTACGTATCCTTTACAGGAATCAGGTCAAATATAGTTCACCTGATTTTTCTTATTGTTACAGTTTTCCTCTTCACCTATTATTATTTCTCTTTTCTGTATTCTTTTTTTCTTTTCCTTTTCTTTATTTTTTTCTTTCATTTTCATTATTGATTCCAAAAGAGGGGTATGAAATAAAAATGGATAAGGCTCAAAAGGGGAAACAATGGATAAAGTGTTTAGATAGCAGAACAGATTACCTTCGTCATTTCAACCTTTGAAATAATGCCAAGTTTTCCAGGGCCGTTAAATAAAGAATCAAAGGTCTCCCTGGTTCCGGTGGAACCAACACAGGTGGATTTGACAAGTACTCCTTTATCTTATCAAATGCCTCTTGACACTCCTCAGTCCACTCGACCGTAGCATCCTTCTTCAGCAATAAAAAAATAGGTTCACAAGTTGTTGTGAGCTGAGCAATAAACCTACTGATAGTTCAATCTTCCTAATAGACTCATCATTTCAGTCTTGTTCTTCGGGGGTGGAAATTCTTGGATGGCTTTGATCTTTGATGGGTCCAACTCAATACCTCGCCGACTGACTATGAATCCCAACAACTTTCCGGATGGAACACCAAATGCACACTTGGTAGGGTTAATCTTGAGGTTGTACCTTTTAAGCCTTTGGAAAAACTTCTTTAAGTCTCCGACGTGGTCGGACTGCTGCTTTGACTTTATGATCACATTATCCACATATACCTCAATTTCCTTGTGTATCATATCGTGAAACGCGGTAGTCATTGCCCTCATGTAAGTTGCCCCAGCATTCTTCAAACCAAATGGCATTACCCTGTAGCAATAAGTTCCCTAAGGCGTGATGAATGCCGTCTTTTCTACATCTTACTCATCCATCAGAGTCTGATGATACCCATCTTAGCAATCCACAAAAGATCCAATTTCACGCTTTGCACAATTGTCAATCAAGACGTGGATATTGGGTAATAGGAAGTTATCTTTTGGGCTTGCTTTGTTGAGATTGCGATAGTCAACGCATACTCTGATTTTTGCCGTCCTTCTTCGGCACTGGCACAACATTAGCCAACCAATCAGGATATCAAGTGACTCGAATAACCTTTGCATCCAATTGTTTGGTTATTTCTTCCTTAATCTTCACACACATATCAGTTTTGAATTTCCTCAATTTTTGCTTGATGGGAGGGAATGTCAGGTCAGTGGGCAATTTATGAACCACTAAATCAGTGCTTAAACCTGGCATGTCGCCACATGACCATGAAAAAATGTATTTGAATTCAATAAGTTCTTTGATTAACTCTTCCCTGGTATTCGGTTCAAGATGGACACTTATTTTAGTTTCTCTAATGTTGTCTGTGTCCCCTAGATTGATGGCTTCTGTATCATTTAAGTTGGGTCTGGGTTTTTCTTCAAAGTGACTTAGTTCCTTACTAATCTCTTCGAAGGCTTCATCCTCATCATATTCTGACTCATCATCACAATCGACTTTTTGCATTATTATTTCGGAGTTAGATTGATTTTTTAGACTGGGCTGAGGACTCCTCATGCATGCCATGTCATTAGGACCAGTGTAAAGAGAACTGTACAGAAAAGAAAAGAAAAGAAGAAAAATAAAAAAAAAATATCAGGAATAAAGAAGAAGAGAAATTTCATTTTATTGGAAGATACAGGATAATAAGGTTTGCACACTTTAGACAAACTGAAAATAAAATCTGGATTACAACCCTGGAATAATCCAGACAAACTTGAAGGAAAATCAGAGCGAACTACCAGGACTCCTTTCGAGTGGGGAGAGGAGTAGCCTTCCAATTATTGAGCTTTGTCTCTGGCCCTACAAATTGTACTTCCGCGTTACTAGGACCTTCTCCACTTTCTACCATGTTTACATCATTGAATAAATTCTCAAACTTCTCTATCAACTCTTTATCAAGATCGATCATAGGACCAGGAATTGTTGTTGCTAGGCGTCTTTTGGTACCAGGCTTGACAGACGATCTGGAGAGGCGTGGGACCAGCTTTGGAAGGACCCATGCCCTCTGTTTCAACTTCCTAACTCTTCTGATTTCTGCAACTGTAGGCTAGAATCCCAAATTGAATGTTCCCACATTTTCAGGGAGGATACCGGCTGTATAATGCCTTGAAGAGATGAACACAAACCTTTCCTAGGCACAAAACCATTCCTCAACATTTCACAGGCTACCATGACGGATGCGGAGGTTGTCTTTGCATTCGAAATATATTTCCCCTCCAGAATTTTCTCAACCAATACTGTGTCACAAACTTGGCAGACCCATGGCCCCTTGTCATCTTCTACTTTGATGAATGGTACAATGGCATCACTCTGGGAACGCAGATTATCCTCACCATGCACCACAATTTATTGTTGGTCCCATTCAAATTGAACCATTTGATGTAGAGTAGATGGAACTGCCTTGGCAGCATGAATCTAGGGCCGCCCCAACAAAAGGTTGTAAGAGACTGCCACATCCAACACTTGGAATTCCATAATGAACTCCACGGCTCCTATCGTCAGCTCCAACACTATATCCCCGACCGAATCTTTGCCTCCGCCGTCGAACCCCCGAATGCATATACTGTTCTTATGGATTCTATCATTATCCACTATCAATTTTTTCAATGTGGAGAGAGGGCAAATATTTTCACTAGACCCATTATCGATCAAAACTAGAGTAACCACAGATTCTTCGCACTTCCCTATAAGATAAAAGGCCCTATTATGCTCGGTACCTTCTTCCGGTAACTCATCATCGGCAAAAGTAACCTTGTTCACCTCAAATATCTTATTTGCTATCTTTTCCAAGTGGTTTACTGAGATCTTGTTAGGAACATGGGCTTCGTTCAAGATTTTCATCAACGCCCGATGATGCTCATCTGAATGGATCAACAATGAGAGTAATGAAATCTAAGCTGGCTTCTTCTTCAGCTATTCTATAATAGAATAATCTTGCATTTTCATCTTCTTCAGGAACTCCTCTGCTTCCTCTTCAGTCACGGCTTTCTTCACTGACGCTAAATTATCTTTAGCTTTTCTCAATTCTGCGGGAGCAAAACACCTTCCCGAGCGAGTTAACCCTTGGGCTTCGCAAACTTCCTCCTTGAATTCCTTTCCTTTATAAGTTACTGTAACCCGATCATAATTCCATGGAATTGCTTTGCTGTCAACTATCGGTAACTGGATTACCGGCTTGATGATGACGGGATCTGTGCGATCAGCCTCCACAATTACAATGGGTCTGCTTGCCACTCCTGGTACAACTACCTTTATCCTTTCTGGCTTGGCCGCAACTTCATTCGAATTCCCCTTCTCACCTTTCACTGATGGTTCAACACTTTTCTTGCTCAAAGTGAGCACTGACTCTCCATCTGGCCGGTCAATTGTCTTGGATCCACTGGAACGAATCATCATGATGGTCTGTGATGTCTTCTTAAGCTCTCCCTCTTTATGCACTATCTCGATCATGTTTGCCTCTTGATGAGCCGGTATTGGATTCCGATTGATGTTGGGTGCTTCAGGAGCTTGGACTTCAATTCTGTTGGTGTCAATAAGCTCCTGGATATAACTTTTCATGTGCCAACACTTCTCTGTTTCATTTCCAGGAGTTCCAGAGCAGTACTCACAACTTACGGAATCGTCCAGATTTTTTGGGGGTGGATTTGGTAGTTTGGACTGTATTGGCCTTAACATATCTAATTATCTTAGCCTATGGAACAGACTAGTATATGATTCTCCCAACGGCGTAAAGGTCTTCTTTTTTTGTAACCTTTCATCCTTAAATGCTTGATTAGGCCGGAAACCTGGTCTAGGAAGGTTTCGGTAAGCTCTTGGGGGTGGGTAAGAATTTTTAGTAACAAGAGCACACCATTGCGTGTGGACAGGAGGTTGGCTATATACTTGTGCATGGTGGACAGAAACGTGAGGTCTTGGTGGAGGATAGTAGTGTTGAGGTGGACTATATAGGGTGTGGGGGTAAGCTTGGTGGGGTCGAGGTTGATTGTAATGGTAAGATGATCCCCTCGGTTGTTGATACCCAATTTTTCCCTGAATATTTTATATACCCAAAATACTTTCAAAATAACATATACATGCAAATATAATCATGCCCCAGAAGTTTTGGTAATTTTCCTTATTTTTAAGATTTTAAAACCAATTTTTTGCCTATTTTAATAGTAGAAAATTCAATAATTATTCCCAAACTATCATGTTTGGTGAATAATTTATTTTCATTATCATATTTGCACCAAAATATAATTAAGGTGATTTTGTATATTTTTATAAATTTATTTGGTAGTTCTAAAGTTAAATTGCATGTAATTGCAAGTTTAGCCTATTCTAAGATTAACTGCATTTTTATAATTGTAAAATTGGTTCTGATACTGTTAAATTAATATTTATATGTTATTTACTAACTCAATACTTTTAATTTAATTTCATAATCATTTAACTATTTTTTTAAAATAAAAGGAAAAAATGACTATTTAAAATATAGCCCCAATTCGTTTCAATTGTATCCCCATTTACATTTCAATTTATTTTTAGCCTGAAGTTGGCCCAATTTCAAGCTTAAAATCGAACCGGCCCAATCCCATCTAACCCAATCCAATGACCCGTTCATCCTACCCGACCCAAGGCTCTCTTAATCCAGACCGTTGATCAATCTGATCAACGGTCACGATCTCTTCTTTACTTTTTTAATTCGCCTAACCCAACCCTAATCCCCTCATTTCCCTCTGGTAGCTGCCTTTGGATCCTCTCATCTCTCTCTCAACCTTTCTCCTAACCCTAGCAGCATCTCGTCATCCTCACCCCAAAACTCACCGGAATCCATGGCTTCTCAGGCCATGGAAACCCTATATTCACCTCCTATTGCTCCTACGTGCCTGATGCTCGAAGGATCGAGGCCAGACTTCAGAGGTCTTCACTCAGACCTTGACCGATTTGAGGTTTCCGGCCATTTCTGGCCCTGCTCCGACATATCTTAGCCTCCTGAGCCTGGCTCCGACCTTATCGACTCAGATCTAATCTCGTGACTTCCAAGCCTTTCTCGTCCTTTAGGGTTCTCAGAAACCCTAGCCTATTCAAGGTTCTTTCATCGTTATTTGTCTAGATCTATGTGTTATCTAAGCTTTTCTTGCCATCTAAGGTGTTTTCCCCAAAAGGTTCTTTTCAAAATCGTTTCTCTTCAATTTTAGGGTTTCTGAAAGGATTTTTGAAAAAAAATCTTTCTGATGTTTCTCCTTCTTTGCTTTATGTGTGTTTGTTCATATCCCGCTCGTATGATTTCTTTATTACGCGTGTACTGTCTTCTACCTTTTCTTTTTTACTATACATGTTATTTCTGTTAAACTTTGCCATGTTTTCTCTACTCTTTTACTATGTGTGTTTACTGTTAAGTTATTTGATTTTGTTTATTGGACTCTGTTCATATTTTTACATGCTTCATCTACTTGTGTTCACGTCTGTATTATCTCCTTCTTCTGAATTTGTTTAGGTTCCGAGTTTTCTCAAAATGTGTTCTTCATGATTCTTCTTCCTTTGTCATTTAACGTGCTATCATATCTGTCTTGTTGAGACTCTGAAGCAAATGGCTTGCTTTCTCACTTCCATGTTTTGAAACCATGGGATTTGGGGGTTTCCTTTGATGATTTTGATTCCTTGTGTTCGAGTTAAGGCTCCACTTTGGGACCCTGGACTCTTAGACTCACTATGAGTCTGCAAATTGAACTTGTATCTCTTTGCTTATGATCCTGAGTTTTATGATTCTGAACTCCTCTCTCTTTTACATAGCTCGACAGTCTCTTCTTGATTCACATGTTTGTGTACTTTATATATGACACTCTTCTTTCAAAAGATTTTTTGCCAACTACTAATTGATTCTGAATCCCTTTGATGGTGTTTACTTGATTGTTCTTGATTTTCCCTAAGTGAACCTTTCTTTACGCTTTTTCTCAACCTGATTCATTTGAGCAAGCATGTAATTTTGGTTTTACTGATTGATTCCCTTTCCTTTTTTTTTTCAAACCGTGTACTATTGGTTTGTTTCCTTAAATAGCTTCTATGTACTTACCCTTTATTATACTGCTGGGAAAATATTCTTTCAAAATCCCTTCCCTTAATTGTTTTACCCGTTTGAATTTGAATCCCTTAATTAAAGGGAGTCTTATATGGTTGATTGAAAATCAGACTTTGATTATTTTCTTACCTTATTTCTCACAACTTTCACACTATAAATACTCTCCTCCCTTCTCTTTGAACACACACGAACACAGAACACAATCTGAGTTCACAATTCACTCTCACTTAAACTCTCTCTTTCTGATACTTGCACTGCTGTGGACTTTGTTTACTTTCTTCTGAACTCTTTTGCTTCTCTACTGGTATGTCTCAATTAGTTTACATGCCTCAACGACAATGTGTTTAATTCTGCCCATTTGTTTCAAGCATATTGTCGCATGTTTCCCCTTTCCTTTATAGTTCAGTATTTAAATTATGTATGCAATCAGTTGTTTGTCATGAATTTGATACTTTATAAATCCCCTTACCCTTTACCCTTTGTATGTGGGTTATGGTTCAGGACATAACAACACTCCAATTTGCTGTCTATGATCCTGAACAGGATTCTTTGAATCTCAAACTCAATCAATGCCCATTCCCTTTTCCCTTTTATGTGTCTGAGCCCTGGACTGGGGTCTGATAGTATCCTAATCACTATCTAGACTTTGGTCTGACTTTCAAAAGGTCTGCTCGTAACTTGTTCAACCAAACAAGTGGTCAGGGGTGTGCCAGCCTACTTTGTGGCTAGGTATGACCACCGCCTGTCATGGCACCCCAATTCCCCTTTCACTTTGCACTTACTCTTAGCTATAAGTTCTGCCCCTCTCTTGCAAGCCATGCTCTGGGACCCCTGAGCTCCCACTGAACTTGGATGGATAAGAGCTGGCTCTTCCACACTGCACTATTCTAATTCTGATAGTATCCTGGGTGTAAGCAATGCCTGGAATCCCTGAGATTCCTTGGAACTTTGAAACACCTTGGATAAAGAGAAGGCTTCGGAAATATGGATCTCGAAAGTGACTCAATCGCATGTTATTAGACATTAAGGTTGAATTAGGCTGCTGGGATCTAGCTATTAGCT
>MU738745.1:35746-51796 GCA_026770625.1 Nicotiana glauca | reverse complement strand
GCATGCTAAACTAAATGATTTTTTGACTTCTGGGGTTAATTTGAGCCTTGTATGCTTGTTTGTTCTCCCCTTTTACTTGATATTTGTTTTGAATGTCGAGCTAGAATTTTGTCCTTTAAACTCCACAAAGGCCCCCATCCCTTTCTTCCCCTTTAGGATTAGAAGTCCTAATACCCCGGGACTAATAGGATTGGGACGGGTAGTAGCATGCGATAAGTAAACGATACCGTTCCGCGCTTTAATACCTTAACGGGGTGGGAAAGGTAGACATGGAGATGATGATTACACGATAACACTCTGCGTACAACTAAGTACCAGTGTTGTGCGAATGATCCATGTAATGTATAAACCTAGGACCCCTTTTCTCCTTCTTTATTAGTTTAAATTTTTTTTATGAATCTTTAAAGCTATTGCATTTTCAATTTCTCGCATGATCTTTCAGATTCTTTGCACTAAGTACTTGACCTTTTCCTCTTCTTGCATGTTTTTTTACAAAAATTGCTCCTTTAAAATTCAGCACTTATTTTAACCTTTTGTGCTTCTTGTACTTGTTTATTTACATTTACATCTAAAGTCATAATTGTAGCATGGCCGGGAACCACACTAGTGGATCTCGAGGGGTGCCTAACACCTTCCCCTCGAGATAATTTCAAGCCCTTACCCAAAACTCTGGTCTACATCTTTAATTCTTCTAAAAGTGTCCTAATGCACTATAATCATTAGGTGGCAACTCTCCAAACTCTCAAAAAAACCCAATTCCCAAAGTGGGAAAAGAGTTGTCTTCCCGAATATCGTGAACCCGATTCCGCGAGGAAAAAGGGGGCGTCGACATCGGTCTGAACTAATTTCCTACATCGGCCATCGCCACGTCCTCTCTCTTCTTTTTCTCGATTCCTCCTGTGCCATCTTGAATAGCCTGGGTGGTCGCCTTTATAGCCGAATAACTCATGATTTTGTTCGACTTGAGGCCTTCCTCTACCATTCCTCCCGTTTTCACCACCTCGTTGAAAGATTTTCCTACAGCCAAGACCGGATGTCCATAATATGTTAGTTCTAAAGCTTGTAGAAAATAATTTACCATCTCGTTTTCCTTCATTGGGGGGTCCAATCTTGCTGCTTGCTCCCTCCAATGGAAACCATACTCCATGAAGCTTTCGATGTGCTTTTTCTCCAACTTCGTCAATGATAGCCGGTCCAAAATGATCTCAAGATTTTATTGGAAATGACCGACAAATGCTTGTGCCAGATCATCTCAGGTATACCATCTTCCATGATCTTGCCGTGTGTACCATTCCAATGCTGATCCACTCAAATTCTGACTGAAGTAAGCCATCAACAACTCATCTTTTCCTCCTGCTCCCCTAATCTTGCTGCAAAACCCTCTTAAGTGTGCCACTGGGTCACCGTGCCCATTGTACAAGTCAAACTTGGGCATCTTGAATCCCGTCAGTAATTGTATGTTTGGAGACAAACACAGGTCCTTGTAGGTTACACTCACCTGACCTCCCAATCCCCGTATATATTTGAATGATTGCTCTAGGATTTTCACTTTTCTGAACATCTCCTTCTGTTCAGGATTTTTGGATGGTTTTTCCGCTCCTATCGGGAGGTTAAAATGTGGAGTATAAGAGTAGGGTTCAGGAGCTCTGAAAGTGGGTTTCGAGGGGTAATATTGGTTATCCTAGGCCGGGAATATAGGCTCGCTAGAGGATGTGTTGAGTGCGGCTGGTGGAGATGCCGAAAAAACCAGTGTGATTGGAGGAGGAGGGTATGGAATTGGTTTTGGTGGTGGAGCTTGTGGTATATGAGAAGTGGCTCCCTGGTAGTGTTGGTAGACGGGAAAACTTGGGAATGAATCAGAAGCAGGATGTTCCAGAGACTGTGCCGGTATTGGAATGAAAGTAGGATTAGCAGGATAGGCTGGTGGTGGTTGCCCCTTGGTCCAAGCCTGATACATCTCGGCCATCTGCTGTTTCAGTTTGTACATTTCTTTTTTCATTGTATTTACATCCAACTCTTCCACCTTGGCACTTGTCTCTCTATCTAGACTGGACATGATTATTTCTATTTCTCCTTTGGATCTAGTTTGGTATGAGTGGGTTGCCAGTATGCTAAGTAACTAATAATTGCTTGAATTCTGGAAATAAAAAGCAAACTTGTTAGTCATTAGCGTTTAACAGATATGCAATCGCATATTGGGATGCAATGCACCTATGCATTTTAACCAGTTCTATCATGTATTTGCTTGGTTGCTTGCGTCATCCCAGCTTTTCCTAATTACATCCTTCCTTTCACTGATACTCATATCTCTCTTTATTTGATCCTCTTTTATTTTATTTTTCTTTTAGTTGTGATCGAATCTTATGGAGATTGCCTACGTATCATGACCCCGCATGAATCAGACCGGGCATAGTTCTGGCAAAATGTAAAAATAAGTAGCAAAATATTTTGGGATTTTTAATTTTTAATGAAAAACAAATGCTTTGATTACAACACTTGACAAACTCAGAAGAAATTAACAGACTCTGAAAAGATGAAAATGCAGACTCAAAAGGACTAACCAACAAACTTACAAACTTTAATAAGAAAGTACAGACTCAAGCAAAGATCATGAATACATTAACGCCTCGAAAATTCCTGGGACCCGCGGGGCATCATTCGGCCTCGCCGCGAGCCTATATGCAAGATCCTTTTGAAGCCTCTCCAAATCGCTCATGATTTGTCGGACAAATGTCATCACCGCCGCAAAGAAAGTGGTGCGGGTCATGTCTTCGCATGCTTGGCACTTCAAAAAAATATGATCAACAATAGCTATGACCCTTTCTCTGATCCTTCCCTTCGCCTGAAGCAGACGCCCGACCTACCGATTACGGGCTTCTAATACTTGAGAGTCATGAAGGTGTTGTTTTTGCAACTGCCGTATTTCTTCCTCCATCTAAGCCATCAGATCATAACAGTGCTCCCTATCAGTTTAGAAATCTCTAGCATTCTTAACCGCCTGATTCTCGAGAGTGGTTATTTTTCTTCTTAGGATAGTGACAGTCCCTTCATAGTCCCTCTTCATCTGTTACATAAACCGTGCCCGCTCTTCTGTCCTTTTTGTCCATCTTGCCCGGATGTTTGCTAGCCTTGCTTCATATTTTTTCAGTTCTTCTTGACATTCGAGGGCTTTCTTTTTCAGTCCACTTATGAGTCTTTTATCAGCCCGGCTTCTTTCTGGGTTTCTAGCAGCTATTTTCATCTTCTGGATTTGAGCCTTGAGGGCGTCATTTTCCTGAGCTATTTTTTTCTTTTATCCCTTATCTGCAGCCACCTGGATACTGTTGTCGAACTGGAGGTCCTGGACCTGCTTTTCCAACTCCCCTATTTTGGCCCTGTATTTGTTCTCCTGGGCTAACCAAGCTCATTGTTCTTGTGATGACTCGACAAAATCTTGAAGGTGGGGTCTTTTGGCCGGCCTTCCAAATGCAATTTCCCTTTTATACCAAGCATAGTACCCAGGTGAAACTTCTCCTTTGGATCGATCCCGCACACTGATATTTGCCGCCAAGTATTGACACTCGCTCCAAATCTGGCGGACTGTTGCTTCAGGAAACTGGCCATCAGGACCAATATCGACTACTCGGGTACTGAGATCTTCATCTTTTGGCACGATTTGGCATCTCCCAAGCTGTCTCAAGACCCGATACGGGGCATACGGCTGGATGCTCCTGAGACTCCATCAAAAGGAAGTGAGGCCCGGTAGATGGCATATATATGATCTCATCCATATGCAACCCTCCAAATGTCCACTCTATTTGGCTAGTAGTGATGGAACGGAGGCGTGATATCCATCTTGTGACCTCTTCTGGCAAGCTGATCCTATCAATCCTCGTATAAAATTTTTCTATGCAGGTTTTCTCTGTTGACCCATAACTCATGAATTGAGGACGATGGCATAGGTGTTCAATCATCCACATTTGCAGCAACAAGTTGCACCCCTCAAAGAAGTCTCCTCCGGCTTTACAGGCTGTGAGAGCGCGGAAGATTTCAGCTACTATCATGGGTGCGAGGGTAGACTGGGTAAGTAAAGTGCTGACAACCCCAGCTATTTTTATGTCAATATTTCCATCCTTCCTCGGGAACACCAGAAATCCCAAGAAGGCCACCATAAAAGTAAAACACTTATGTTCTTCCCATTTGGGGCGGTTTCCTTTGCTACAAATTTTGTTTGCTGGATTGTTAAACCCCCCTATGTGGCCATATCTCCGGTATATAAATTGTGGACTACAAAAACCAGCTGCCAAATCTGGGTTATGGACCCCCTGCTTATCTTCAGTGAGTCTAAGAACCTGTGTACGGCAACCGCTCTTGGAGTAATCAAGTACTGGTGCCTCAGAGAAAGTTTAGGACCCCCAATATATCCGGATATTTCTTCCAAAGTTGGGGTGAGTTCGAAATCTGAGAAATGGAATACGTTGTGGGCCGGGTCTCAAAATGTCACCAATGCCTTTATGATGTCTCCCCTACGATTAATCTTTAACAAACCAGTAAGGCCTCCCAAGTGTAGATTGACCTTATCTTGCCCCGATTCGCCCAGATCATTCCACCACATATGCAGCTCCAAAGGGATCTTGTTCATGAACGTTATTGGTGAATTTTGATTCATGCTCATTCTGCACATTTATTAGGGTGATTTAAAAATTAGAAATTTCACTTTAATTTTTTTTAAATATCTAATCTTGTCAATACGGCCTTCTAGCACTTCGATGAAAAAGATCTAAAGGCTGTGTTTGCTAACAAGCTAATTTTTTTTAAAATGATCAAAGGTGGTTGTTCTTGCAAAAACAGTCTTCCGGCGCCCTTTTGGGGGCATTAGGCTATTTTAAACAAGAATGGCATCACCTTATTTATGGAAAAACTATGACATTTATTTACTCCTAATTTTTTGATTTTCCCTTTTTTCAGAATAGTTGAACCCGATGTGGGTTGCCTACGTATCCCACATCCGGTGAGAATCAAACTTACGTAGTTCTGCCAATTTTGACAAAATTAAACCAACTATTTTTTTTCTAAAAAAAAAAAAAAATCCCATTTTTACTTCCCTTTTTTTTTCCGAAAAACAGCGAGAATTCCCTTTTCTTTTTTTTTTTTTGAAATTTTGGCAAAGTTTCAGTATATTTGGATACTGATTTTTCAAAACAAGTACTTTATTATTTTTTTCTCTCAATTCTCTTCCCATTTTTCAAAACCGGTTAACATGCAGATCCAAAGCAAATAAATGCACAAGTAGCAAGTAAGATGCATCAGGATGGTCCTTTCATTTTTGGTACACCTGCCCTAGACAGACCCAACCCCTGTATTGAGTCTCCAAAGTTAAATGCACATGATGCAAACAAACGTTCCTACTAGGGATCCGGCATAAGGCTGAGTTATTCTAGGTTCAAAACCTGGGTATATGTTCTAGACTGTGTACCCGAGCGGACAACTCGAATCGAAGAGGGGGTTACAGAACCAAAAGACCATCCGGCTTAGTAACTTGTCCGAGCCTCTTTCTTACTTCAAGGTATGACACTAACAGAATAGAGAGTCTCGGCCAGTGAGCACATCCCCCAAGATGAGAAGAGAAGGGTTTCGTAACAGTTTATATACAGTTTCAGATAATATCAAAGCGGTAAAAAGCAGCATTTTGCACATTAGGCCCAAACATATAATAAAGCCAGATAATAAAAAAAGCCAATTATAATAATTATTCTAAGCTTGATTTCTTGAACCCTGAACCAGAAGTTCTGGGTTCTCATCCCCAGCAGAGTCGCCAGAGCTATCACACCTCCTTTTTACTACACCCCGTAAGGGTATAATAAGGGAATTTTTTCCAACTTAAAGTGATAATAGAATCAGGATTATTTATTAAAGATTAGGGTTTCCACTTGGGAAATTTATGGTGTACCAAGTCACCAGTTCAAAATCCCGAATTGAGGAAAAGAATGACTCTGTTTAACAGTCTGCGAACCAGAAATTCGAGTAAGGAATTCTGTTAACCCGGGAGAAGATGTTAGGCATTCCCGAGTTCCGTGGTTCTAGCACGGTCGCTCAAATGTTATATTCGGCTTAATTATCTTATTTAATACATGTTTTAACCTATTGTGCAATTTTAAGCTTTATAACCGCTTTTAATTATTTTTAGGAAAAAATTGCAGCGTCATTTAAAATACGTCTTGAACCATGTCACATAAATGCACCCGCTGCTCGCGACATATTTTATCTAACATTGTTGAGATTTGAATTTGGGTCACATAAATGTACACCCGAGTTTAGGAAAGTATATCATTAGAATACCACGCCTAAGCAGCTACGCACTTTCAATTTTGCGAGGGCCATGAAAAGCCAACTAAATTGTGCACCTTGATTTATAAGGTTTTAAAATTGATTAAATTAGGGCCGTGCATTTTAAAATTTTATTTGGCACGACACGCCTCAAATTATTCCAAAGGATCGTACTCAACTAAAGCAAAAGTACGAATATTCATAGTGTTTTCTACACTAGTTGGTGTTAAGATGAGGGCCCTGGGTTATGGAATTTGTTGTAGAAGAAATTACAGGTTGATACGTAGATTTATTATCATTTTGGGCCAGCTTTGTATTTAATGAAAAACAAACGACCATCTTGGCTCTTAACAAATTGGGTCCGGCAGAAACAACTTCTTCGGCCATGGCTATTGGAGACTAACTTTGCTTGTTCAATTAACCCAAATACTAACTAAGAGAAACATACGGATGAAAACAATCGAAACAAAATAAATTAAAATGCCAAATAATCAACTGAACAGAATGAAGCAAATGAAAAAGGATGTCATAGCTAAATCTCATTATGCTGTTATCAATAAAAGCGCAGACCCCAAAATACGCTCAATAAACCTTGTATTAACTCATATGACCCATTTTAATACTATTCTCAATGCCAAACCTTATGGACCTTTAACGACTCAAACCACATAACTTGCCAAAAGTTTTAAAAAAAACAAAGGAGTTACATCTAGCTATTCATGCTCCTCAAAAAGAGAAAATTTACTGGAGCTTTCACATAACTTTAGAAAAAAAAACTAAATTAATATAGCGGCAGAAAGAGAACAACCCATTTTCACTACTCGATCGCCAACAACTCAAAACAATTGAGTGTTAATATTATAAGATTTAGCTATAAATCAAATCTGCATAACCAAAGCTATTGATGATTTTATCTAAAATATTTTTTGTATGTATCATGAATGCCACTATTTAACTTGAACCAACCTCCATAAATACACCATGACAGCTTGTACCACTTTGACACATTAATCATAAATTCCAATTACATGGCCGAAGCAAAATTATATTCAACTTGGGAAATATTAAATTAGATTTCCAGTAGTTTGCATGTTATGGACCCATGTAACATTCTTGCTAGTAATTTCTTCTCTTTTCCCTGCTTTAATATATGCACTTTAATTCTCAAAATTAAAATGATAAACTAGAGACCAAAATAACATGGCTTAACCACATGATTGAATATATATGCATAATAAACGTGTGAATGTTTTAAATAACAATCCATATATACAGTCTCTCAATTGTTCTAAACTACTTACATATCAACCAAACCTATCGGACCATCAATTTCCAACACAACAAAAGGCAGCAGGAATTTCTTAAGAAATACTACTGTTATATAATAAGATAACAGGAGAGGTTGAATACTGTTATACTATATCACTAGCTTCAGAAATTCTAAGTACATAATTGACATTGAGGATTAAAGAAAACAGTAATTTATTCCTGAAATCTTTAAGTAAATACAGCTCTCATACTTGCATCTCATCTCTTATGGAATCAGGGAATACCTGGAAGTGAGGAAAGAAACAGGACAAAGAAAGAGCAATGAGCAGCAACAGCAAAAAAATAGAATTCAACAGCTTATCCACAGCAAACCCAACTTTTCAGATCATTTTAAAACCCAGTAAAATCAGCATTTACTTCAAGCCTTTAAGAAACCCCAAAAGAAATGCACAAACTTAATGAAGTAAAATTTTGGTGGTATTCTTAGCCGTTTCAGAAATTTTCTTCTCTGTCTCCTTTTTTACTCTTTTTTTTTTGTATATTTTCAGACTCTCTCTGGACTCTCTCTTATGTATCTATGTGTTCTATGTCTGTTCTCAAACTCCAGACCAGTGAATTCTATCTCTTAGGTCTCTTGGGTCTTCTTACTATTTTATGTGTTCCAATCTTAGCATCTCTCAAGCTCTATGTCTTCAGCTCTGTGTTAAACTCTCAAAATCTTCCTATCTCAAATTTTTAGGATTTCAGGTTTTAGAATTCTCTTTCAGCTCTTGTGTTTCAGTATCTCTATGGGTATTCCTCTCTCTTTGTTTTGTGTCCATATCCCTTTTTATTCTGATTTTCAGCCCCCTTAAGTGGGCAATGAATTTGTGCATTCCCCATCATCCCCTTATCTTTTCAATTCTTAATATCTTTAAACTAAGTTCATTAGTGCACCACTGAACTATGAACAACCTCCTACTTAATTAGGTAAGCACTATCCTTATTAACCCACTACATTATCCCCTTTAAAGTTTATGTTATTGCCTAAAAGAAACTAGGCAGGGTATGGGTCAACTCTGAATCAAGGGTTCAAACCCAAATGAATGAGTCTGAACTGAACTCAAGGCTCAAACCAAAGATCAGAACATTGATTGAAATTCGAATGAGAAGCTGAAAAAGGAAAAAGCTAGAGAACAAACTACAAAGCCTACACCTAAACTAGCCATTGTTGTTCTTTTAGGCTAACTATCACAACAAGATTATCAGATTAATAGGACTCTGTTTAGGTCAATCAACAGAGCATCCCATAATCTAAAAGTAAGAAGACAACAATTTAACCAGTAATTAAGATTTGACAAGCAACAATTGAAAAGCTGACAAAATGATCCTTAAATTGTTCTAAAAGGAAAAATCTGAGTTCGGATTTCTTCAACATGATCAGATAGAAAACAGACCATTCAACCAAACATGGAATAAATGAGGAGGAGAAGAAAGGAGGATAAAAATAAAAATGACAGAAGAGGGAAAAGAAAAACTCACCGATGTAAACTTGAAATTTCTATTGACCTTCTGATTAAATCACCAAATAATGTCATCCGCTTGTTCTTTGCCGAGAACAAGTGAACAACATTATTTGAGGATCAATCAAACCTTCAGCTCTAAGAAAATCTTGAGGAACATCTTTGAATGAACAGACTTGCTATGGCTTCTAGGGCTTCAACCCTAGATTTGAGATTCGAAGATTTCGAGCCATGTTCGAGGGAAATGGAGTGGGGATTTGGAAAGGGAGGAGTGAGGTGGTTGTCTGGTGTTAATTTGGTGGTGGTTTGAGGCGGGGCCGCCACCGAAGAATCTTAGGGCAGCGCTAGGGTTCATCCTTTCATATCGATATTCGAGGAGTTCTAAACAGATTCGAAGGAAGTGAAGCACTGATTGGGAAAGAGGAGGTCAAAGGGAGTCTGGGGTGTATTTTTAGTGGTGGTTGGCCACCGTCCGCCGCCGTGGGTGATTTCCGGCAGGAGGAAGGCAGTGGCATTAGGTTTGGTCTCTGAAGCCTATGAGAGACGAGATGAGGGGGCTGGGCTGTGTTTCGAACTTATATACTGGGAGGGGAAGTGGATCCAGGCTGTTCAATCAAACGAGATCGACGGCTTGGATCATTCACTTAATTGGAACGACATCATTTAGCTGTAGTAGAGACCGGATCAGTCTCTGATGCAAATGGGTCGGGGTCGGATATGAGCGATGGGGCGAGGTCTTGGCTGTTGGATGTAAGGGCATGGACGGTTGAGATCTGTTGATCTCGAAATGGCATAGTATTCTCCCTATACTGCATCGTTTCAATGGTCTCAGAGACGGATGGTTTGGACCGGGTATGGGGTGGATTTTTGGGCTAATTTCACCGGGTTTGTGGTGAATTTGATTGGGCTTGTAGGTTTTGGCCCAAAACCGGGTTCTCTTTATTTGCCTCTTTATTTTTTCTTTTTCAAAAACTAAAACTAAAATCCTAAATTAAATTATAAAACCAAATTACCTTATCAAAAATACTAATTAACTCTAAGTAATGATTATCACAAATAATTAAATGCCTAATTAAAAGAAAATCACATAATTTGGACATTAAACACTAAAAATACAAAGTATGTTATTTATGTGATTTTTTATTTTGTAAAACAACAATTTACTTAATTACTCTAAGAATGTGAAATCAAAACCTAAATGCAGACGCCATATTTTTTGTAGTTTTTAATGCATTAATAGAATTAAATATGCACACAAATTTACAAACAATCAAGAAAATTGCCTAGTAATTTCTAGAACAACGCATAATCAAAGAAAGGATCTTATTTTGGAATTCTTTTGGAATAATTCATGTGAGGCAAAAATCACGTGCTCACATTAACCAGCAAAAAGCAGGTACAAAAACTGACTGGCCGGATAGCCGCCTTGTCGAGATTCATCTCACGGTCGTCTGATAGATGCCACAAGTTTTTCAATATGTTGAAAAAGACAACGGGCTCCAGTGGAATTCAGAATGCATCGAGGCCCTGATAGATCTAAAGACATACTTGTCCTTACCCCCGCTACATGCTTAAGCGGGAACCTGGCGAGCGCCTCCTAGTATACGTGGCCGTTTCGAAAGTCGCGGTAAGCGCAATACTGGTCTGCGAAAACAAAAGTATGCAATCTCTAATATATTATGTCAGCAAAACCTTGGTTGACGCTGAAAAAAGGTATCCCCACCTCGAGAAGCTAGCTCTGGCACTGGTCGTAGCTTCACGAAAACATAGACCATATTTTCAATGTCACCCCATATTAGTAGTGACGACCTTCCCCCTTCGGAGCATACTGCATAAACCCGAATTGTCAGGAAGATTGCCCAAGTGGGCCATAGAATATAGCGAGCACGATATAACAAATAAGTTGCGAAGAACAATGAATTCGCAGGTACTCGCCGACTTCGTCGCCAACTTCAGTGTTAAAATATTGTTCGAGGTCGAGTAGGAAACACTTCATAGTTCTCCTGGGCAACCCGAACTATGGGCCCTTTATACCAATGGCGCATTTAATACGACGGGGTCTGGACTGGGACTCGTACTTGAAGTCCCAACAAGCGAAGCTATTCGCCAATCCATACGTTGCCTCGAAATGACTAACAATGAGGCTGAGTATGAGGCTGTGATTTCAGGATTAAAGCTAGCCCTCAAATACGGAGCACGACGATTCGTCCTCAGATGTGACTCACAGCTCGTTGTCAACCAAGTTACAGGGACTTTTCAAATCAAGGAGCAGAGGCTACAGAAATATCAAGCTGAAATTCATAAATTACTGCTAGAATCGATGAATGTCGACTCGACCAGATACCTCGAGCACAAAACATCGAAGTAGATGGCCTTGCCAAACTGGCAGTAGTGACCAGAAATATCACCAAAGAGAATGTGGTCACCCTCTTTCACTCATCAATAGACCAACTTGAGGTACATTCCATAAATTTGACTTGGGACTAGCGCAACCACATCATAATATATTTGTAGGAAAGAGTACTCCCTCAAGACAAAAAAGAAGCCAAAAAGCTTCGGATACAGGCGGCCAGGTACATCATCTTAAATCACGACCTATATAAGAGAACGTTCGGAGGCCCCTTGGCTAAATGCCTTGGGCCGAATCAGACGAGGTGTTTGCTCGAAGAAGTACACGAAGGCCATTGCAGCGCCCATACAGGCAACAGAGCCCTAGTTAGATGCCTTATTCGGGCAGGATATTACTGGCCCACCATGAAAAGGGAAGCCGCAGATTATGTCAAAAGATGCGAATAGTGCTAGAAATATGCACCTATGATACATCAAGCGGGCAAACATCTCAACTCTGTTACCTCGCTGTGGCCGTTCATCAAATGGGGAATGGACATCGTCAGACCCCTCCCATCAGGTCGAGGTAAGATACGTTTCCTTTTAGTTTTAACTGACTACTTTTTCAAATGGTTGGAAGCAGGTGCGTTCACCAAAATACGCGTACAGGAAGTCATCGCATTCATATGAAAGAATATCATATGCCGTTTCGGCATCCCTAAAAAAATCAACTGTGACAATTGGCCCCAATTCACCGGGAGAAAGACCACCGCGTTCTTCAAAAAATGGCACATCAAGCGAATACTCTCCATGCCATACTATCCTGCAGGCAACGGTGAGGCCGAATCCTCCAACAAGACAATACTGAACATTTTAAGGAAAAAGCTCGAGGATGCTAAAGGGTTATGGCCAGAGTTGCTACCAGAGGTACTATGGGCCTATCGCACTACGTCAAAAACAAGCACAGGCAAAATTCGATATTCACTAGTCTACGGGATTGACACCATGATACCTGTTGAGGTCGGAGAGCCTAGCCTAAGGTACTCTAATGAAAGTGGACGGAACAACGACGAGAACAGAAGACAAGACCTCAACGAGGTGGAAGAACGAAGAGGCATGGCTTAGTGATAATGGTAGCCCAAAAATAGTAGGCAGAAAGTTACTACAACAAAAAGGTCAAAGTACGACCACTCAATGTCGGAGACTATGTTCTTAAAGCCAAAACACTGGAGAGCAAAGATCTAAAGGAAGGCAAATTAGGAACCAATTGGGACGGGCCATACAAAATCACTGCAGCAGCAAGAAAAGGAGCATTCTAACTAGAGAAAATGGAAGAAAAACCACTGCCAAACAATTGGAATGTCGCTCACCTTAAATATTTCAACTTCTGAAAAGGACGCCCCCCAAAATCGTACTCTTTTTCCCTCGCCCAGGTTTCGTCCCAATTAGGTTTACTCAGGTAGGTTTTTAATGAAGCAACGAAGGGTATGTCTCGAAGTTTAAATTATAATTCATCGCCCCGCCTGTTGATTATCCCTCCAGCCCGAACGATGAAGGGACTAGATACATGGAAACTTCTCCAATATATGTATGAAAGGAACATGTATAGTATTCTCCAGTAAATGAAATAAAGCAACATTTTGTACTCTCCACCAAGATATTCTCCAATGGGTAAAATAAAGTAACATTCGATTCTCCATCACGTAAAAATTCGACTTAGCTCGAATTACAATGGGTTAACATTTCGACCTTAACTCAAAATAACACCCCTACGGCCAAAAGTCGTCACTAAAAGAAAAATTCAACTTCGTTTGAATTACAACGGGTTAAAATTTCGACCATAACTCAAAATAATACCCCTACGGCCAAAAGTCGTCGCCAAACGAAATATTCGACTTCACTCGAATTACAACGGGTTACCATTTCCTGCTTAACTTGAAATAACACCCCTACGATTGAAAGTCATCGCCGAAAGAAAAATTTGACCGTTCAAATTACAACGGGTCAACATTTCAACCTTAACTAAAAATAACACCCCTACAGCCAAAGGCCATCGCCAAAAGAAAAAACTCGACCTCGCTCAAATCAGTTAACTTCGACCCTGCTCAAGTTACTAAGACCTACAATCAACCACGCCAAAACAGTATATGTGGGGTTGAAAAGCCAGAGACCCCCCTCACAGCAAACAACAACAACAATTCGAAGGAAAATAACAAAAAGATAGTCATTCCATTACAACTGTTATATTACAAAAGTTTTGTACAAAGTGCTCGAAGTCGCCCTCATAAGAATAGCAATGAAAAAATAAAATATATACATAGTCCTACGCAGTGTCATCTCCAGCAGCATACTCCTTGTTATACCAAGAATTGGAGGCGAGACTGTCTGCATCATCATCCTCAACATCCTCTTCGCCAGGCATACCGGGATCATAGCCGCAGGCCTCACGAGCTGCATGCGCTTTAACATGTACACCCTCGAGTTCTGCCTCAAAAACCTTCCCGTTAGCTTGTTGGGACTTGTATACATCTAGCTGAGCCTTGGCATGGACCCACATCTCATACAACTCCCGCAACACGATGGGATCAGCCGAGATATGAGACGCAAAGATTTGCGACTGTCGTCGCACTTTCTCTACCTTCAAATCAATAACCTGATCATTCAACATGGACAACCCCGCCTCTAGATCTTGGATCCATTTTTCTTATCTCGCCACCTTGAGTATTGACGTTTCCACCTTATTGTCCCGCTCAAACCTACAAATATGGAAGGTGTCTTCCAGGGCCGCTATTTCAGATACGGCAGTCACCATGCCCTTTTCAGAATGAGCCAAGCCATCAGCTTTAGCGCTCAATTCACCCCTCAAATCGGCAACCTCTGCCTTCCTTCACCTAAGTTTGGCAGTTAAGGCAGCCACCCGAGCCTGAAGGTCAGCGTTCTTGGCCATTATTCCCTTGCTGATTTCAAGCTCAGCATCCTTGGCCTTAAGGGCTGCCTCAAGCTCGCTACATCGACCAATGGCCCTCATCAGCTCGTCGTCCCGCTCTTTCAGCTCCTCAACCTTCTGTTCCAACTCTTCCTCTTTTTGCTTAAGCCCATCGCGAAACAACTAAAAATTGCTATCTTGAGTGAATACATCAGCCAATGCACGGTTCTTGGTGCGATACTCTTTGTACTTAGAGGCCAGCTTCCCAAAGACAGTCGTCCTCCATTCATCCCTTTGATTGTGCTCAATATCCATGATGAAAGTCTGATATGAAGAGGAAAGAAAGTCGACTTAAGTAGATTACGCATACAAAACAAATCTAAAAAGGGGGAGAATGAAAACACTTACCCGCAATGCCTTGCCGGAAATACTTCACGATAATTCCGCGTCACTCATCGCCTGAAGCGTTGTGTTCTCAGAAGCAGCACACAAAGGGGCAAATGCTGACACTGCCTGCTCAGAGTTCCCCAAAAGATCGTAATCCACAAGAATGATTACGTGTCAGTTAGAACCCTCCGTCCTCACTTCCACACGGCTATTTCTCTCCAAGAAGGCCCACACATCTTCAGGATCGATGTCCGAACCTGAACCATCGTCCTCAGTAGGCATCGCTCGACCCCCTTCGGCAGCAGACAACGTGCCACCTTCAGCAAATCGTACGGATCCCCTGCCTTGCCATGTCTCTTCGGCCCTAGTTGACCTCCGTTCCAAAATGGTGTCCTCCATGAAAATGACCCCTATGCCCGACCTGATCGAAGACGCCACTCCCGAAGCAATGGTTTTCCTCTTTCCAACGCCGGTGGTGATGGCCTTCCCAAGCTCCACCCTCCTCCTCTTCCTCGACGATGATTCATCTTCGCTAGAAGATTCATCTACGAGGTGGTAAACAAGACGGGAAGAGATCTCGTCCCATACAATGACATCCCGAGGAGTGTCCCTCGTTGGCAAAGTCTGAGTACGACCCCCCAGGACTGGAGCCTTTTTTTAGAAATCTGTTGGCATGTCACCACAAAAAGATCGTATCAATAAGCAATAGAAAACAACAGAAGGTTGGAGCAAAAGTAATACTTACCAGACGGAACCTTCGGTCTGAAGCATTTGAAGAAAGCGGCCCAATCTCGAATCCCTGCCATGTAAGGTAGCACGCGAGCTACTTAATCCTCAATGTCGACGACGGGAAAAGGCGCACGCCTTTCATCTGCACGAACAAATCATGGATGAATATAAAACAGAAAGAACAAAAGTGGATAACAAGTTTACGACAACGACACCTACGGTTATGATTCCACTGCACAGCCAATCCAATAGGTTCCGACACCAAGTGCTCCGTTTTGATGAAAAAATACTTGTGCCAAAACTTCCGGCTCGCCCTGTTATCTGTTCCAACCACCAACCCCCTGGTTTTGCGATGCCACAAATGTATTATGGTACCTCTATGAAATCCAGGGTAAAATAAATGTAAAATGTGGTGGATGTCAACCTCACACCCAGCCAACTCCGCATACTTTGTTAGCATCAGAAAGATTTTATACAAGTACGGAGACAGCTAAGCCAGACAGACTTCGTAAAACCGATAGAACTCCTCCACTAGAGGAAGAAGAGGGAGGGTGTGACCAAGCACAAAAGGATACACATAAAAAGCACAATACCCAGGTCTTT